>VXBA01002779.1:194460-341046 GCA_013399895.1 Serilophus lunatus
TGTCTGTAACTCCCTGAAAGGAGGCTGTAGTCAGGCGGGGGTCGGTCTCTTCTCTCAGGCTCCCAGTGACAGGACGAGAGGACACAGTCTTAGGCTCCGTCAGGGGAGGTTTAGGTTGGATATCAGGAGGAACTTTTTCACAGTGAGAGTGATCCCCCACTGAAATGGGCTTCCCAGGGAGGTGATGGAGTCACTGTTCCTGGATGTGTTTAAGGATAGGTTGGATGATGAACTTAGTGACATGGTTTAGATGGTTTAGATGTTAGATTGGAGTTGGATAGGTTGTTAACCTAGGTAAAGGTTGGACTTGATGATCTCTACAGTCTTTTCCAACCTTGTTAATTCGGTGTGTGTAATTTTGTATGTAAGTTACTTTACCACTCACATATACCTTAGAACTCACTTTTATTTATCAGGAAAAATTCTAATTGTCATACTGAAAATCACTGTAATTTTCCCCCCAAAACATGTCTTTCCACTGCTTCTACCTTCATCATCCCAGACACCTCTTAGGAATTTCTGACTTGCTGCTTTTTCTATCCTTTTATTAGAATCATAGAATCATTCAAGTTAGAGAAGACCTTTAAGATCACTGAGTCCAAGCACTAACAGGTCTACCACTAGTTCCCTAGTGCCACATCTATATGTTCTTATTCATTATGCTGCTGATAAATTCCAAGATGACCGAAAAATTACAGGATAATCTCTTATTCCCTTTGGGCCATCTTTTTTTCTTGCATTTTAAATCTATTCTGCTTCTTTCCTCATTGGAGCTCCAGTTTTTATTGCCCTCTTCAAAGCCTTCATGTTACCTCCATGCTACAGTTTTATTTCTCATCCGTCTTTGGGCAGAGGGAGAGAATACTCCATCCTCTGCTTTTCCCCCTTGATTTCTCAGGTTTCTCTGGCTATTTACATTGAAGGCTGCTTTCTGTAATTTGAGTTCCTTTTCATCCTGGGCTTTGTCTAGTCAGTTCCAGCTTCTTGTTGAATGCCCCCTTTTCTGCAGAAAATTGTTTTTCTGTCGTGTTTACAAAAATTCTAAAAATGTTTTTCAGTGCATTGTGCAAAAGCTTGTAGTGAGTAGTATCATTCACGATGTTTTCTTGTACTTTTCTGATTTATACTCCCAGTTTTTGTGGTCTTACCTGCAGTTCTCCCCCAAATAGGTCAAACCAAGGTTTTGAAGCAATTCTTTCATACAGTGTTGGCAAAGCCCAGAGCGGCTGTCGTCCATTTTAAGGACAGCCAAGGGCACAGGATTATAGGTGGCACAGTGGGGTCTGATTGTTGCCTCAGACATATTTGTTCTTGACCCTTCCCTTGGCTCTGCATGTGTGGAGAGAAAGGAGATGACCATGCTGGAGAGGGATGAGGTGGGTGCAGACACTATGCCAGTGCTACTGTCTCTGGCCACCCAGAGCCTCCTCTCCCAGCATCAGGAGTGCACAGGTTTAGGCTTTATAAGTTTGGGGGAGTTCCCTGGACTCCTAAATTGAAGTATGATCCTGGAGGAATCCCCAGACTCTTCCAGATCCTTGGGTGGTCAAGAGTTTCTCATCCCCTGCATGGATGGATCCCACAGAAGCAATACCTCATTTTAATTCTCTTAACATGTTGTTGTAGTTCACGGTAGTTAAACGACAGAAAGATCGTGGATTGACTCTTGTAAGCCTGGTTGTATCTGCCAGTCGTCAATTAATTGTCTCTTGATCTGAAGTAATTTTCAGAGAACGCAGAAACTCACCAGGCCCTTTGCACAGCTCCTCTGGCTCCACACATAGTGTCCCCTTGGGAAGGGGTGGCAGAACTTGTCGGATGCAGGTGCCATGGTGACGTTTCCAGCTGGAACTGCCTTATATTCCAGGAATTGTTTTCTTAGGAGCCGATGTGTTGTGTAATTTCTTCCTCCTTTTTCCTTGGTGGTTGTTTTGGTCTCTGCCCTATGTTTATAATGACATGTGTTTACCAATAGTGTGGTGCCATGTCACTGCCAAGCTGCTCTTGCTAACAATAAAACAAGAGAAGAGTGATATTTGTGGAGGCTTAGGGGCTGGCCAGGCTGCAGTGCTTGATTTTTATTGTAGTTGACTGCAAACTTCTCAGACACAAGAATCTGTATCTCATTGTGGAAAGCTGCTTTCCATTTCAATCTGGGTCCCATTATTGGGGCTGGTTTGCATTCTGGAAGGCTGGCCATGTGTGGATTCACACAAACAAATATGGAATTTATGTCTGTAGCTTTCACTTGTGGGATTTAAGTCTCCACCTATTTGAAATGTCTCTGGAAGGGGATAAGAGGAACTACAATGTTCCTCTTTCTAATAGAAAGATGTGCTGTATAGCAACAAGCAGGCCAATAAAAATAGTTGGAATTAATTCCCACACTGTACCGAGCCACCAGGGCACAAGAGAGCTGTGTTAGGGAACAGTGCAGCAGATGTGACTCACCTCTGCTCACACTGTGACTATGAAAGGACCTGTCTCCAAGATTGTCATCAGCCCAACAGACTTCACCAGCACCCGCTCCTACCTGGAGATACCTTCATGCTATCCAGGGATGTTTTCAGGTTCAGGGTATTTCATGTTTGGAGAGTCTTCGCAGTGGTTCCCTGTCAATGTAAGAGAAAAGATGAATTCCCAGAAAAGCTCTGGGAGCAAACCTGTTCCACTTCAGCAAAGATATTGCCCTGGATGATATTTATATTGTTTATATTGGAACCTGAGCTGTGCATGAGAATATTGAGTGTTGGGGTAGGGGCTTCTTTTAAAAAAGAGTGTTTCTAAGATCTACATGTCTGTGGACAGTTGACTTCATTTGGAGAAATATATTGTGCCAAGGAGGTGACTTGGTAGGGACAAGGCATTTCTAGGCAAGATGCCTGGAGAAAGGCAGTTGGCACTGCCTCTGAGCTGAGGCTCCTCCTGACACGACAGCAGGGACACGAGGAGTTGTGTGAAATCAAAGGGTCTCATTCTGTCTTTCCCTTCTGTGGCTAGAGTTCACTTGTTCTTGGGAGACTCTAAATCTGTTTCTTCAATGCTGATGCAGAGCTTGGTTCATTGCCAAACTGAATCTTACAGCTTCCATTCACCTCTTACTTGCCTCTAATGTTTATTTTTACTGACCAAACTGGATTGTGAAGGGGATCACCGAGTAAAGCACCTTTTTCTCTGTGAGAAAAAGTCTTTTCACTAAACTTTGTCGTAATAGAGGTTTTACTTCTCCTCTGTGTCTCACACCAGTACCAGTCATGCTGTTGCATAAAAAGGCTCACTCAAGACAGGTATTTCAGATGGAAAGTCTACTGCTTCAATGTCTGTTGTCCCATGGCAGATATGAGGTGTGTTTATATCTTCTCCTACCAGTTAATCTGCATAATTCAACTGATGGAAACCAATTTTTTTCATGCTAAAACTATGTCAATTACATATTGTTCAGTTACGAGTTTGATACCTTGAGTGTCTCATCAAAAAAAGGAAAAGGAGATGGTATTTTAGGAGTTGGTTGCCCTGAAATAAATCTGTGCTACCAGTGCATCTTATACACAGGAAAGTCTTAACAGGCTTAAAGAATTTAAGATGACTTCTGGAGAACTTGACTGTGCAACTCTATAGTCTCTAGACAAAGTTATATTACAAGAACATATAAACATCAGATATCTGATTTGTCCTTTCCCAGCCCTCCATTTTCTAAGTAACATAGGTGCAGAATATGTGATCTGCTTTCAGTTCCCACACAGTTTCCATTGAAAGCCACTTCATAACCACATGGAATACATGAAATATGAAGTGTATTTATGTTTGGAAAGGTTCCTGGTTTTCATACCTGGATTCATAGCTTATATACACACAGGATGCTAGCCTTATTAAAATAGTAAAAAATGAACATGAAAACCTTTTCTACTTAGGGAAGAAAATCATGACAGCCCCAGAAGAGATGGAACTTATGGTTTGTGAAATGTGGAAAAATGAGTATCAAAATTAGTTTGGAGGTGGGAGAAGCCCTGAATTTTGAATCATTCATTGAGGTGAATTGTTCTTCCTGTGGTCCTACTGAACCAACCAATCCCAGCTTTGGTTGTCATCCTGTGCTAAGATTGCAGAGAGGACTCTGCTTGAGAAGTATGGATGCTTTAGCAGTGTTGAATGCACTACTGCTTATTTTTGTACCCGAATTTTGTTTTGCTTTTCAAACAAGACCTTCATATTCATAGTGAATCCAAACTTTTTTTAATATTGACATTAGATTTGAAATGCTATGTAGGTCCTAACTCCTGTGGTGACAGTCAAGGGACATGTTGACACATATGGAGTCTGACACTTGCCTTGTTCCTGTTGTATAAACTGATCACAGCATGAGCTGCTCTCAAGAAATGCAGCTTCTCCAGCAGCTACACTAGTCCTGGTCACCAAACCTCTTTCATAGATGTGTTTATTTCATCTGGATTTTCCCTATATCTTGGATTCAGAGATAGGACAAGGGTGAATGGGCTTAAGATGAAGAAGGTTAGATTCAGATTAAATATTGAATAAATTCTTCTGAGGGTGATGAGGCCCTGGCACAGGTTGCCCAGAGAAGCTGTGGCTGCCCCATCCCTGGAAGTGTCCAAGGCCAGGTTGGATGGGACTTGGAGCAACCTGGGATAGTAACAAAATGGTCTTTAATGTCCCTTCCAACTCAAACAATTTTGTGATTCTATGGTTCTGTGAACCAACAGATGAGGAATTTTTTCCAAATGGGGATGATACTCCCCACCTTCCCCTGATTGTTCCCTTGCTGCTCTATGACCCCTCTTGCTATGAAGTTTTTTCTAATATTCCTATAAGAGCTGTTCCCCTGGGGCTGTGACTCAGCTCTTCAGGGCTGTTGGCATCTCCTGCTGGCAGGCAGGGGAGGCTGATGGAAAGGAACACTCCTGCAGACAGCCCTCTCCAACAAAGCCATAGAGTAGAGTTCATAGAAGGGACTGGATTCTGTGTTTGGAAAAAAAATTAAAATATTAACTTGCTGTTAGTAATTTATTACACCCAGACTGTGTTCTTACTGCAGAACCTCATAAATAATATTTCATCTAATACTTCCAAGGATTGAGTAAGGAATTTTGAAGACCAGACTAAAGGAAGCATATTCATATAATCCACATCTTTAATTCACTGCTCTTCATAGACCAATAGGAGATGGTGGGTTCAAGGTCTATTAATAAATACAGAGCATTGAACTGGGCTATTTTACTACTTAATCTCTAACACCCTGAGATGCTCTGAAGGTTCAATTTTCAGTAATGAAGGTAACACATGAAAGATGTAAATTAAAGTCAAACAGACTTCTGCTGATAGAAATTCTTGTGGTGGAAGAGTGATTTATATCCGTACATACTCTGGCTTTTGGAGAGTAAATGACAGCAGCTCCAGCTCCTGAGGTTTCCTAAAATGATGTGGAAGATCTTCAGCTGGAAGAAAGGAGCCAATTCAGATGGATTCAGGAGACCCATGGCCACTCAGTTTTGTCTCAGACTTGTCTTCCATGTTCAATGTAAACTACATTGCATAGCATCATTTATCTTTAGAGACTGTTAGTACAAGTCCAGCTCCAGCTCCAGCACATCATACAATTGCCCAGGGTTCTAAAGACAAAACTTCATCCAAGATACTCTGTAAAACTCTTTAGGTTTTGTTGGCACAAGTGTTCTTCATTACCACAGCTGAACAGGTGCTGACTTTTTTCCCTGACCATCATCAGGAGCATGGGCTGCCCTTGGCAGCCTGGGAACAAGAACTCAGTCCCTATTCACACAGAAAGGGTCACCTGAGATGGGCTCAGTTGGTCAGAGTATGGTGCTGATAACACCAGGGTTTGAAGTTCAGTCCCTGTATGCGCCATTGACTTAAGAGATAGACTTGATGGTTCTTGTGAGTCCCTTCCAACTCAAAATATTCTGTGAGTGTGTGACCTGTAGAATCTCTGGCAGTGCTTTTGGCCTCATCTGCATACCGTGGTGGCCAATATGGAATCTGTCAGATCCCTTTTGTAACCCCATGGGACCTGTTCTGCTGATGCCATACGAGCACAAGGTGAATGAAAGCACCTTTTTTATGTCTCATTGGAGTGTATTTTTCTGACAGGATAACTGCTTGGATTTACACCATGTTTGGAATTTTGCATATGCTGGTTAGTTGTGATTAATGCAAATGAGGGCTCATTGCTGCCAGGCTGAATAAAGCATAGTTGCTATAACCAAGAGAATTGGAAGAAGGCACTGGGGAAAAATGTAGGCTGTCTTCCCCTGAGGTATCCAGGAAAATTAGACTAATAACATAAGGTGTGTTGGCTGGAGCAAAGCTTAAAATAAATTTTGTGGATTTTGCTTTCACACAATGTCATTACATGTGTGTACACATCTCTTCTTGGGAGAGCTCTGGACAAACCCCTGTCTGGATTGTTTGTCTGTATGCAGGGTCTGGCAGTAGATTTGGTGCAACTTGGTGTTGCATCTTCTGTCACATTTTTCATGTGAGTGGATTAAACTGAAATATACTTTTAATAATGAGTGCGTGAGTGAATATAAAAGTAAATCCCATAATAATGTAAGCACAATCAAAATGAATTGTAAATTGGGGAAAAGGAGGGGGAAGGGGAGAAACTAATGTTTACAATTCTTGCCATGGCTGTCAGATGTTCATTTGGATGACATATGTGAAATGTAGTGGCAACCTCCATCTAAATGCATCAAAATCAGTTCACAGAATCACAGAATCTGCTGAGTTGGAAGGGACTCCCAAGGACCATCCAGTCCAACTCCTGGCCCTGCACAGGCCCATCCCCAAGAGTCCCCCCTGTCCCTGAGAGGATCATCCCACCCCTCCTGCAGCTCTGGCAGCCTTGGGGCTGTGCCCACTGCCCTGGGGAGCCTGGGCACTGCCCAACCACCCTCTGGGCCAAGAAGCCCCTTGGCCTGAGATCCCCCCTGACCCTGCCCTGACACAACTCCAGCCCATTCCCTGGGCTCCTGGCCCTGGTCCCCACAGAGCAGAGCTCAGTCCCTGCCCCTCCTCTGCCCCTCCCCAGGGAGTTGTCCCTGCACTGAGGTCTGCCCTCAGTCTCCTCTTCTCCAGCTCAACACACCAAGTGCCCTCAGCTGCTTCTCACATGCTGCCCCTCAAGGCTCTTCCCCATCTTTGTTCCCTCCTTTGGACACTCTCTAATGGCTCAATATTTTTCCCATATTGTGGTGCACAAACCACCCCAATACTGGAGGTTCAGCTGCCCCAGGTTAGAGCAGAACAGGACAATCCCCTCTCTGGCCCAGTGCTGCTGTTTCTGATGCCCCCAGGACATTGCTGTCCCTCCTGGCTCCAGGGCACTGCTGACTTGTGGCAAACTGGCCCTGGGCCAGGACCCTGTCTCTTTCCCTGCACTGCTTTCCAGCCTCTCATCCTCATCCCCCAGTCTTTCTGTACATCCAGGGTTGTCCCATCCCCGGGGCAGAGTACAGAGACACAAGCCCTGCTCGACAACTGACCCACCAACTGCTCATCTATGTCATTGTGTGTGAGGGAGGAGTGGGGAGTACCTGCCAGCATTGAGATGGATCTGGCTTTCCTTTCCCAGGTTCTGGTGCCTGGGCCCTCATCACTACATCTTTTTCCTAATAGTCTACCTGCCTATGTGGTGCTCCATTATGTGGCAACAATTGTGATGGTTTATGTGACTCTGAGCAAGAAGTTTTAAGAGCATAATCTATTCTCAGCAGCATTTTTTAAAATACATTTTTGCTCTGTTGTTATATGCAGTTTGTTATTGGCTCTACTTACAAGAGACTCACAGAAAGCTCTGGATAGGGCATCCCTGCAATTGCTGGGATTCAGGATTGCTCTGTAGTGTAGTCTTGGTACAGTTCCACACAGACTTGACCTACTAACCATTTAGCAGCACTGTCCCTGATTTTCAGGCGTCAGGTCCCACTGGCTCTGCAGACAGTTCCCAGTTCAAATAGTTACAGCCCTGTCTCTTCTGCCAAGCCTGAATCTCTCCTGCACTGTTCCTCTTCATCTCCATAATTCCGAAAGCAGGAACAATTAGAATTTGTATTTATAGCAGAGCTTCCCACCCAAATTGAAGTGTTTCCACACCCACCACCAACCATGCAAGAAGTTACAGGTGTAAAGAGTCGCCATGTTACCTCCAAAACACTTCCAAAACTTCTGTAATTCTGCTCTGGATAAGTTCGCTCATGTTTACGGATTTCTCTCAAATTAAATTTCCTCTGCCATTTTCACAGCTAAATGTTACCACAATAGGCACAAACATGGAAAAAAATGGTATTCTCTTGTCCTGAAAAACTCTCACTTGTGTATTCATGGAAAAAAGTCAAGTCAACCTAGAATTGTGCTTCCTATTTGCCTAAACCGAAAATATTCCTGGAGGAGAGACAGTCATGGTTGTTTCACAGAGACCTTGTGTCTAGAGAGATGTCATTCCTCCTGGCAGTGAAATGGTAATTCAGGAGGTGGATGGCTTTCACAGAAACCTAGAGAAGTGGAACCTACCAAAAGAGGGCAAAGGACTTCTGGGATAATGAAAAAGATCCGGACTTTGAAGGCTTAGAATTGAAACAATTCCTTGGGATAATTCACCTTTTAATATGGTGAGTGCCTTGTTCTTGCATCCAGAAACTGAACTGTGAGTGGTGTGTTTTCCTGANTGATTTTGTTGGGGGTTTTCTGGGAGAGAAAGTTGGTGAGGAACTGCCAGGAACAAGGATGAGGAAGATGGAAAAGCACTTTGCCTCTCCCACAGTGTTGGTGAGGAGCAGGTGATGTACCCAGGGCTGGAAATGGAAATTGTCAAGACTTTCCTGGAAGTTCATAACATCCTGTAGCTATGGTGGATAGAGCCCAGCAGCACAAGGTATTGAACCATAGAATCACAGAATCATTAAGGCTGGGAAAGCCCTCCAAGACCATCGAGTCCAAGCTGTGTTTGACCCCCACCTCATCCCCCAGCTCAGAACACTGAGTGCCACATCCAGTCCTTCCTTGGACACCTCCAGGGATGGGGACTCCAAACTTCCCTGGGCAGCCCCTGCCAGTGCTCAACCACCATTTCAGTGAAGAAAGGATAAAAGGACTCATGTAGAACTTAACTTCCCAAGATGTGCAATCATCTGTGGCAAAGAGAAACCTCAGACCTTTCAACAGACTTTTCTGTTTTGTATTTTCTGTCTCCTTCAACAGAAGCCTTTTATAGTAAGCTGAATCCTGTGTAAAGGAAATGAGATCTAATGCATTCTTTGTGTTCCTATGACAGAAGCACTATAACCGTTCCAAATGCTCTGCCATTAAATCCATAGGAAAGTTGGAGTCTGTCACTTTGTGCCCACCCCTTATCTGTCTATAGTCATCCATGTCTCCATCAGTGCTGAAAGTTAAATAGCACTAAAATAGAACCACACTTTCATGAATGCAAATGTTCCCTGAAACTCATGGAAGAGATGCATTGATTTGTAGCAAACTTAAGAAACCAAGAGCATGAGAATCCCACCCTGGGTCAGCCCAAAGGTCTACCCAGTTCCTCTTTCTAACATAGGGGGAGACTTTGATGGGGACGAATTTTTTAAGTTAATTTCTTTTCATAAATAGGATATTCAGCCAACATTTTTTTTTTTTTTTAGTTCTTGAAGAATTCTCCTAAACTGTCTCCCAATGCCAAAGAAAGCAGAGCAGTGTTTTCCATCAATCTGCAGGATGTCTGATTGAGTTCAGTGGTACTATCTACCTGCCCAAATTAACAGGCATAACAGTTCACAATATTGGAGCCTCCAGAAAAGTTCATGCTCCACAACTACAGAGATATATGATGACTGGAAGGGAATTTTGACTTCTTCACTGTTACTATTTTAGAAGTACCTGAAGAATAGATTTAATAAATGTCTCAAAACTTGCCTCTTCCCCCAGACAAAAGGTACTTGAATTCCCAAGCTTGAAGCCCTCTGTAATTTTACAAACTCTGCAGTGAGGTGAAGTTACTGCTCTCAGGAATGTGTCCTCTTCTAGATGTGCAGGCTCATCAGGCAGGAGGGGACACTTGGAATAATTTATTTATAAGATTGTCTTCTGCTAGAGATTCATATGCCTCATAAAAATGGACTATCCTAATTGTCACTTAATTGGGTGTAGGATAGAGTTTACCTGTGCTGGAAAATAGAAGCACCACACAATGAAAATCTAAGTAACTCCTTCAGGGCTCCAAGTTGGACGGTGAAGGAACCTGAATGAGAGTGGTGCTTGCTCCTTCTGCCTGTGTTTTCTAGAGTATCTACTCAGTAACTTCACGGATTTACCCAAGGTTTGCATTCATGGGACCAAGAACCAAATTACTTTCTAGGTGAACTTCCCTAATCCTCCATCTCCTGCAAATTACCTTTAAATCAAATAGCTTTGGGCATCCTGAAATAACATTAGAGATATCCAGAGAGCCTTTTGGCCCTTCAGGCCTCCTAGATGGCTCAGTGAGGGACAGCAGAGGTTATACTTTTTGGAGGGATGACTCATGTGCTTGCCATACACAGAAAATCTACTATTCCATTGACTAAGATCCCCTGTAAGCTGTCCAAGCAAAAAAATTTGCTTTAACTATAAAGGTAGCTGGTAGCCTGCCCTTCTCTTGGAGGTAAGAAGAGTTGGACACCTGCCACTGTGGGAGTGTACTTCAAAAGTAGGGACAGAAATGAGGAAAATGTTAAAGCAGACATTAAATGCCAGTTAAAAAGATTGTTATAAACACCTCTGAAGGGTCCCCAGAGTAGGGCTCAGTGCTAACCCTGAGCACCAGGTCTCATGACTAGCGCTAACAAAAGGCTTGGCATGAGCTCAACAGAAAGGTTTATTAAGAAACAGACTTTTTAACATTCAATTGCATCAGATTGTTTCCATAACAGGGAAATTTACCTCTGGGTTTAACAAGCAATTTAAAAACATGGTCATATCCACAGTTAGGATTCTGAGGGAACTGGGAATTGCTCCCTCCATCTAGTGTCAGGGTTTGCTTGTTTTCATGCAGCTTTCTGAAATGCTGAGAGCCTCCAGTCACTGTGTGATTGGATCAGCTCCTTATAGAAGACTCTCATTAGTCCCACAGCATTGGCATGTGGATGGACAGTGTCTTCTGCTGAGCTTTCCAAGGGGAAGCCCTGAGGCCCAGCAGGACTGTGGGAGAAAAGGTGAAATGGTCCTCAGGACCAGCTCCTCAGAAACTGAGAGGCAAAGATTTCAGTTTCCCAGGCTGTTCTGTCTGTTCTGGAACACAAGAGTCACAGAGAGCAAAAGCTTAGATCATCCACTTGATCTGCACATTGACCCTCCCTCTTGACTGTGAGGGTGGTGAGGCCCTGGCACAGGTTGGTCAGAGAAGCTGAAGTGTCCAAGGCCAGGTTGGATGGGGCTTGGAGCAACCTGGGATAGTGGAAGGTGTCCCTGCCCATGGCAAGGGGTGGAACAAGATGATCTCTAAAGTACCTTCCAACCCAACCCATTCTGTGACTCCATGACCCTACGAGCAGCACAGGCACAGGTGGCTCTGGCTCCTGCATCTTCAGCTTGATATTGGTGAGAGGAAGTTCTGTGTAGTCTGAACAGCAAAACATTTCAGCCCTGATTTAATAGAAAACACATCACTGGTGGGATTCCCCTGAACTGTGTGTTTGTTATGTGAGACTTGCATGGGACCAGATCTGCTGCTTATTTCTGTGGCCTGGGTCCCTGGCAGTGCCTGACATGGAGGAACCTGATTCATTCCTTCAAACAACACCTTTTTGAAAAGCACTTGACCTGTCCTTTCATGTAAAAATGTCACCCGCAAGTTGTTTCCATCAAAAATGGCTTCTAGAACCAATTATAAATCCTCTTCTTAAAGGTCATCATAACTTTCTTGCCTTTTCTTTACATACAGTTGTGTTTAAGCCTGGAATTTTTCTCAGCTTTTAGTCATTTTTGTAGCTTTAACCTTCCACCTGCCTGGTTTACTTTAAGGCATGTTTCAAATGTCCAAGCCATAATGACTTTAACAGGATGTCCCCCCTTTAAGTAGCAGCCTGCAGCAGTAAGACACCCAGAGACCAGGTTTTAATCAGCCTTGACTGAATACTAAAAATGATTCACTCCTGTCAGCACTGGGCAACACAACAAACAGCTCTCCAGCAAATCACTTAAGCAGAAATATGTTGGCATGTTTCTATAGCAACTAAGGAAAAATATTTCACACAAAAGTCCATCTGCTGCAACAGAGAAGGAGATCTGGCCAAGGATCCCGTTAGAAATTAATCTTAATTTGCAAATTTTATTTTTGAAAACCTCGCACAGCCACTTGCAGAAAAAGGGAGAATTGTGAGTGAAAGAGAATTGATTTTTTGATGGAAGTCGTCAATTAATCAACAAGCTAATCTTTAATTTGGGAAGCAGTGATTGTCTGAGGATGAAAAAGCCCAGTGCATTTGAGAGCTATTCATTTCCAGGGCTGTTTACCAATCAGGCTGCATCACACCATCTTGTACGCAGAATATTTGGAAACACACTTGATTTTTTCAAAGGAGCCTAGTAGAAAGCGTCCAATATTTTTTTTTAATCATTTTGGTTTGATTTACTTGTAAAGAGTTACTCAGATTTATTCAACCGTATAAAATGCTTTGTAGAAGCCGTCAAAGTAAGGAGAGGGGAAAAAACCAATGCGATAATTTGGACAGCAATGCATTTTATTTTATGTGATGTCAACACTTCAAAGCCTATTGGAGCTATGCTCAGGAGATCTGAAACATTTTATGGTGTTCTTGATCTATGCTACAAACCATCTCTAACTATAGATATTCTTGCACAATCCTCTCGTGCTCCTGCCAGCACTTTTCTCTTCCTCTCTTTCTGCTTTCTCTGGCTCCTCTGGCAGCTCAACAGAGCCCCCCAAAAATAAACTTTAAACAAGAAATAAAAAAAGGAGAAGGAAAGTATCTTTCAAATGCAGACACATAACAGTATGCCTTAAGGTTTACTTAGAAACACAGAATCACTGAGGCTGGAAAAGATCTTCAAGACCATGTGCCCCATCCCCACCCTGTCCCCCAGCCCAGAGCACTGAGTGCCACGGCCAGTCCTGCCTTGGACACCTCCAGGGATGGGCACTCCAAACCTCCCTGGGCAGCCCCTGCCAAGGCCTGGCCACCCTTTGCAGGAACAAATCCCTCCTCCTGTCCAACCTGAGCCTCCCCTGGCCCAGCCTGAGGCCGTTCCCTCTCCTCCTGGCCCTTGTTCCCTGGGAGCAGAGCCCGACCCCCCCCAGCTCCCCCCTCCTGGCAGGGAGTTGGAGGAGCCACAAGGTCCCCCCTGAGCCTCCTTTTCTCCAGGCTGAGCCCCCCCAGCTCCCTCAGCTGCTCCTGGGGCTCCAGCCCCTTCCCCAGCTCCGTTCCCTTCCCTGGACACGCTCCAGCCCCTCAGTGCCATTCCTGAATAGAGGGGCCTGGAACTGGGCACAGCACTCGAGAGGCCTCAGCAGTGCCAGCACAGGGAGGTGGTCACTGCCCTGGTTCTGTTGCCCACAATATTTTTTGATACAGAATTCCAGAGTTCCAGACACTATTTAGGAGTCTTTGTACAGTGGTCTGTGGATGTTGATTGTAAGTTTTTGAGTCTGGATTGACACTGTAACAGCTGGGATGAACCTTGGCTCTATCCAAATCAATGCTCAGCCACAGACAGAAGCTGAAAGCCATGAAGCACCTGGTCTATCCAGGGTAGTATTCCCAAGGGAAGAACCATTTTGCAAAATACACACTAGGAATGAAGTTAAACAACTGGTTTAGATTTAAAATAACCTTTCATCCCCCTTTAATGCAGTTTGAGCCTGAAAAATCTAAGCTGACCTTATAGTCAGGTTTAAGTAAGTTTTATTACAGTCTTTCTTCCTAAAAGTTGTTTCAGCCAAACTTTATTCAATAACTAGTATGGTTCTAAATACTTTCTACATCATTCTTATTAATATTATTTTACATTATTATTAGTAGTAGCGTTCTGTTACTTAAATATATTGAGTTTAATTATTACTGGGAAATTTTCACCAGACACAACAATCACACCATGAGCCCTAAATACTGGGAGCACTTGGCCAAAAAGTGTGGTGAGCTCCTCAAAGGGTGAATTTTAATATCTGTCTGCTGGGACAAACTTGAGGCCTTGAGAGGAAGCATGTGAGGAGCAGCTGAGGGCACTTGGTGTGTTGAGCTGGAGAAGAGGAGACTGAGGGCAGACCTCAGTGCAGGGACAACTCCCTGGGGAGGGGCAGAGGAGGGGCAGGGACTGAGCTCTGCTCTGTGGGGACCAGGGCCAGGAGCCCAGGGAATGGGCTGGAGTTGTGTCAGGGTGGGGTCAGGGGGGGATCTCAGGAAAAGGGGCCTGTGCAGGACCAGGAGTTGGACTGAATGGTCCTTGTTGGTCCCTTTCAGTACAACGTGTTCTGGGATTCTGGGATTCTTTCTTCTGGGAAACCCCTTACTAGCAGTTCTCCATGACTTGCTTGGTGCTGCACATCCAATAAGACAGCTGGCAGGTTAATGAGTCCTGACTGTGAACAGTCCAGCTTTCCTAAGTAGCTGAGGAAGCAGCCTAAGAACACAAAAACATGTGTTTTCTGCTCATTCTGCATCATACCAAAGGTCTCTTCTCCGAAGCTGAACTTTAAGATGGTCTGAAAAGGAGTGTCAAGACAGGTCATTTCCTCCTCTGCTCCTCCTTCTTCAGCTGCAGCCTCTTCCTGGGCAGCACTGTGTATGCACCTGCCCCCGAGGGGTTTGTTTTCCATAAAGCTGTACAGTTTCTTCTTGAAATGCACTTTTCTTTTCTGAAGGGCTCTAAGAGAGAGAGGAGACACTCAGCAACTGCTAACTTCCTGTCATCTCACAGGACACACGTTCAGATCTGGGAAAGTGAGGGCACTGATGATGTAGGATGTACTATAGAGATCTTAGGACTGATGAATGGGCATGAGAAGAATCTTAAAAGTTTTTTGTTGAAGAATCTGTCTAAGAAGCAACTAAACTTTCAAAGAAAATAGAAAGTTGTGTAGGTAAATTGAGGCTTAGTTGGTGTCAGTTATGGAATCCAGGTTTTGTGAAGTTTGGTTAACTCCTGACATGGGCCTGGTGATTTTAACTCATTGAGCAGGAGAGAAGGCAGCACCAATCCAGCTAATCCAGAGCTGGCATCACCTGCATACCAAAAGATGTACATCCTGATGCTTGTGTGCCTCAGAAATCTCCTGAGGTCAGTTCTAGCCTTGAGTTACTCTTGAAGACCAGGGCATGAAGGTGACAGTTGCAGCTGACAGTTTCACGCTCAGGTTCAAAGAGTGTGTTCAAAGAGGCAGGCACAGAGCTCAGAATTTCAACTTCCACTTTCCTGTCCATGTTGTAAGGATATTTCCTTCCTTCAGGTTTGGTGCCAATGATTCAAACACCACTGGTTGATTACAGCTCTGATTCCTTTGCCTCACCATTGGCCAACGCAGTTTTGCTGGTCACAGCTCTTCTCGCCTCACAGAGATTTTAAACCAGTGGGTTGTGATTGTTTTACCTCTCATTTCCTATTATCTCTTTCCCCAGCCGTGGTCATGTGTCGTCTCTGTCGTGGTCCAAGTGCTGGGTGGAAATCTTGAGTGGGCAACTGCTCAAAAGTCTTTCTGCCCCAAGGGGCTTTGGCAAAGCACATCTGAATTTGGAAGATGGATTATACCATGGGATTAATATTTGTACATATAACGCTTGTGATTTTAGTCTCTTCTTAGTCATGATTTTGGCTTGTCTAATGTAATTTTTATTGGGTGGATACCAGAATTGCTGTTGAAGGATAGTTCTGCTCTTGGGAGCAGCTGTAGGGTTTCTTTATTATAATTTCATCTTTCTCAAGCAGTTAAAGGATTAACATTTTCCATGATCAGTCTATGATAAATTCAACACCAAAAGCAAGCAAACAAACCCCCAAACAATCTAGCACTATCTTTCATTCTAGAGTTGTCTGGGCTAAATCCTCCTATAGTAAAAATTAGCATTGTTCCTTTTAGGTGGAAAACCAGCTGGGACAGGGGTACAGAAGAAACTGAAAGCTCCAGTAGCCTGCTTAGTGTGTTCCCAGCAGAAGGGCAGTATTTCCCTGGCTCAGAGGTTGCTCAACCAGCTTTGCTCAAACTTGCTGGATGTTGTACATCTTGATGGAAACTAGAAAACAGGGATGAAAAGGAATTTTTTCACTGGATCTGAATTATGAGCCCTCAAAAATTTTTCTCTGGCATGTTTATCAGTTTATTTCCCTTTGGTTTCTTTGCTTTCTCAGCGTCTAAGAATGCTGGAGATGGAGAGACAGAGTGGATTTGGTAGTTGGTTTATCACATCATTGTAAATTGGCTTTGTGTGCTGTGAGACGCTTGCATATAATCCTCGCACAGAGGATTGGACTGGAAAGACTGGAAAATTTTCCAAATAGTTTTGTACATCTACCATATCTTTGCCAATTTTGGTGCCCTGAGTGTGTCATGTCATAGAAGCATTCCAGCTATTTCTGTCTGCCCTTAATATTTAGTGCTTCATGAACCCTTATTAATTAGGATATTAATTTCCATATGTAACTTTGGAAAAATGCCATGCTGTGAAGCAGCTTTTCACACATGCCATTATTCCGGGTTTGTTCACTGAACCCTCCCCCTAATGCTGTTTCTTACAGTGCATGTCAGGTAGAGCTTGGCAAATTAAAATTTGGGATGGGGAGAACAGGAGTTTTGGGAGGTTTTATATAATGTCGGGTATTTCTTAAAAAGCTATAGATCCATTTCTGTCTTTTCTGGTTCCTGTGTAGGAAATGATTTCTGAGCAGATTTTTGGTCTTACTGCTGTGGTGACATTTTTCAGGAGAGTGGGTGCAAACGCACCCCATGCCCACAGTGGTTCATTAGGGGGGCACTCTGGCATTTGTTATTTGTTGTCTTTTGATATGGCTGATTTCTTAATCAATACTGGATTAATTTCTTCTACTTGACTAAAGGGCTTCTTCAATATTAGAATAACAAAAAGGAATCAAAATATAAGCACCCAGTTTATGCAGAGGCAATGACCAAATTCATAAGGAGAAGAAGAAGGAGACTTTCCAAGAGCCTTGAGTGACAGGGTAAGGGGGAATGGCTCTGCATTGCCAGAGGGAAGAGTTGGATGAGATACTGGGAAGGAATTCTTCCCTGTGAAGGTGAGGAGGCCCTGGCACAGGTTGCCCAGAGAAGCTGTGGCTGCCCCATCCCTGGAAGTGTCCAAGGCCAGGTTAGAGCAACCTGGGATAGTGGAAGGAGCCCCTGCCCTTGGCAGGAGTGAAACGAGATGATCTTTGGGGCCCCTTCCAGCCCAAATCATTCTGTGATTCTATGATTCTGTGTCCCTATATGTCTACTCTTCCCCAAAAACATCCATAAAGGACACAGATTATGGTGTGAAAATCCCTGCTTTTTTCAGTCTGTAGACTGCCAGCTACTGATTCCAGGCATCAGACAAAAGCAAATGCCTGTGCTACGTTTCAGGTTTACATTTGGGAGTGAACGCCAGGGATGAGGTGGTATGTGCTTGTGCTACACAATTTCAGGATGGAAAATTGTCCCATATCTCCTATGCCGCCATAAAGACCGCTTTGACTCCTGGGGTAAACACCACATCTTTGCAATCGATAGGATCTCAGCCCACATCCACCAAAGTGGAGCAGCTACCACCAGCCTTACTGGGGAATATAAGACTTATTGAATTTTAAACTCTGTTGGTCGTGTTGGAATGAGAATTGGGTGCCTCTTCGGCTTTTAAGCGATCTGAAGAGGAATGTACTTGATACAGGTGGTAAGAATTATTCTTGGAGTTCTCAGATATTCCAGGCACACATCTATTTTCATTCCTCACAAGCATATCTCTGGTGAGAGGGGTGGGGACACCAATTAAGGGGAAAGCCATTTTCCACAGTAGCAAAGGATCTGAAATGCGCCTTCTGCAGATTAAGCAGAACAATCTCCGGAGGTTTTGCCAAAGAAATTTTTCAGATTTCTTCAGGTTTCTAGTCATGGCCTGTGATCTGAAACATTTGCCAAGAATTCAGCAGAAAGAGAAAAATTACCCCAAGCCTGAAGGTTTGAACAGGGAGGTGGTTTGTGGCTTTCATGGGATTGCATCAGAAGTCTGATCTTCC
The DNA here is from genome assembly GCA_013399895.1 of Serilophus lunatus. Taxonomy (NCBI): domain Eukaryota; kingdom Metazoa; phylum Chordata; class Aves; order Passeriformes; family Eurylaimidae; genus Serilophus; species Serilophus lunatus. The sequence continues at coordinate 212,707 of VXBA01002779.1, forward strand.
CGGCAAAAGATATTCTCTTTGCAAACAATGAATCCCCTCAAACCACAAGTGCCATGAAGTCAAGCAACATGTGGCTTGGAAAAGAGCAGGCCAATTTGTCAACTCTATTTCATTCAAAGAAAAGGAAATAATGAGTGGAAAAACATTGAGATAAAAAAGAAAAACCTCAGGATACTTGCTACAGATTGATCCTCCCATAGCAGAATATAATTTCCCTTTTTCTCAGTGGAACTCCCCTGTATTTGTACTTAAACAGCATTACTAGGTGATCCGAATAATACATAGTTATCCTGGATGGTTATTTTTTGACTGGCACAGGGAGTGTTATTCTAGGTAATACAGTATTTTGTGGGAATTTCAATTTTGGTTTAGAATCCAGTCTAAATATTGTGATGAATTTCTAGCAGATAGTCTCAGTAGACAAATACTCTTTACGAGGTGAAACTACCGTTGTGGAGCTCGGAGTGACTGTGCTCAGCTCCTGACGTTTGGATCCCACAGACAAGGCTGAGGATCTGTCCCAGTCTTACCATGTCATTCTAATTGGTCACAGTATAGAAAATTATCCTTTGAAGCAAAGATTTGTTTCTTTACCTGCTATTACTAAATATGCTTGACACCCTTCCTTTCTCAACAGCATTATTAAAAGCATTTGGAAAAGTGTTTTCCAGTTTTAGTCATTTTATTTTTGGCTGGTTCATTGTTCAGGAGATTAAAGATGGGACTCTCAAGTATTACAGTCTACAGAAAAGAGCATTGGCCCACCTAGACAGTACTTCTTGAAGTACCTGTGGGGGGAATCTTGGCTTCTTGATGGAGATAACAGGAAAATTTAGGTTTTACCAGAAAGATTTTGTGAAAGGTGCACTTAACAGGAGAAGTAGGATTTCTCAGTGGCTTTGCTAAGATGGAAACAGAAAAACAGTTTTTATACTAAAAATAAACTGGCTAAGGCAAGTCAAGTTATTCTGAATGTGCAACAATTATGATTTCAATCTGGAGGTTCTTTTCGATGTCTCTGAAACTGAAATCTTGAAAGTCCCTCTTGCAGAGAAGTCAGACTTTTCACACCTAACCAAGCCACTGAAAGGTGAGCATCACACTGCAGTTTCTGCTCCCAATTGTTTTAACTCAAGGAATTCTTCTTTCCTGTCTTGAAATCTTTGCTGGTGTTGCCAATTTAATTTCTAACTTTTTTTGAGTCTTGGTATAAGCATCATGCAACCTCTGCCCACAGCTTCATTGTCATCTTTAAGAAATTCAAAACAACTTGTGGCAGCAGAAATCAGCAGAGACCTTAATTAGCATCAGAGTAGAGAATTGGAATAGATTTTAAGGATTTTAAGCAATCCTCTTTTTGTGTAGGGTTTGTTCACACTGACCCTTTTCTTGGTACACATTGGTTCCACTCTAGGGAATTCCAGAATCCCAGAATACGCTGAGTTGGAAAGGACCCACAAGGATCATCAAGTCCAACTTCTGGCCCTGCACAGGCCCATCCCCAGGAGTCACACCATGTGGCTGAGAGGCAGCAGTAACTCCCTTGTTGTCCCAGGTTCCAGCTCAGCACACGGCCGTGTCACCAGTGGGGATGTCACCTTTGGAAGACACAGTCTTTGTTAGAGCCATTGTCATAGCTTTGTTGGAGACACTGCTTTGGCTCCAGGTTTGGTAAAGACAAATCAAAATAGAAACTTGTTCTCTAACAAGCCAAAGATATCAGGGAAATGGTCCCTGGATTTAATTTTCTCTGGGAAGAACCAAACTGACACCAAAAGGTGTCAGCTTATGAGTGAAGGTAAATCTGCCAACTGTTCTCCTTCAATGTAGAAACAGCATGGAAAAAGGGACGGCAACAGAAGGCTGAGTGTTACTGACTAATACCAAATTGCAACCCTAATCTTTTTCCTCTTTAATTAAGTAACTAAATAAATCAAATATGGAATCCATTAAACAGCTGGCTGGTAACTTTCATGCCAGCTCTGGTTTGTTCCCGCTGGGTTACTCCTAATGTCTGAGGCTCCCACATTTTGAATTTGGTGCAAACTCCCACAGAAGTTGGCTCTTTGACTCACTGAAGAGCAGACCTGGTGATATAGAAATAGAATGTTACATTTTCCAGCAATGGCCTGTAACAAATCTGTGCACTCTCTGTATCAGCCATGGAGAGAGAATGTGTAGCCATTGGTCCTGGGTCCTGGAAGCAAGAGCAGAATTCTTGCTGGTTATAAAATTAACTCCTGAACTCCTGTGAAAATCCAGCAAAGAAGCAGAAATAGTTGTAGCCCAATTTTGCTATACATAATGTTTGTGTTATTTAGTTCCAACTTAAACAATATCCCACCTAGCTTTGAGCAGCCCAGAGAACATGGGGATGAGTCAGTGAAGGGTAACCAGAGGTTATCATACATCGCTTCAGTAGCAGTGTGGAGACCAAGACAAGCCAAATGTGGAAAGTACAGTGGCTTATACAGGAATATGGGTATAGGCCAAGGGTACAGGAGAAAAGGACTTTAAAAGTCGTATTATCTTTGGGTTGCCCCATTAAATGTTTACTTGAAATGTAGGTGCAGGCAGCAGAATGATAACAGAGAACAGGAGTTTCCTCCATGTCCAGTGTGGGTTTGTGTCATGCTTTTCCTGTTGTGAGGTTATTGACAGAAGTGGGCTTTTGCTGTTTTTTCTTTTATCCTTTCAGATGCAATAAAACTCCAAAATCAAGGAGCTCCTCCTCTCTGTGCAGTTATCAGAACCTCTAGCTCAGGTGATGGACAGGGTTTACATGAGAATAGAGGAAAATAACTAACAGTCTGGCTTGAGATCACATGCCATGTTAAAAACACAAGTAAAAAAGCTGTCTACAACCTTATCAACTGGTCTGCAGCAGCTGAGACAATGACAAATCGAAAATCTTGAGTGCTGCTGGTTGTCCCTGAAAGGAGTCACCCAACAGTCCCCACTCCCTATTTGGCTGGTGTTGAAAAAAAGACATGTGGGAAGTTTATTTGGGAAACACTGATCCTTATAAAATGGCCAAATATGGTCATGTTACTGAAATCTTGGGTTACCTGCCACACCAAGTTTCTTTTTAGGGAACATGTGTTCTCCTTTTCTCCGTGCCGTGAGTCATGGAGGCTGAACTTCTGCCTTGAATCCTTCTCTCTTACTGTATTTCCAATCCCTTATTTAATCCTTCCTTCCCACACCTGTTTCCAGCACCAGGCCCTATCCCAACAGAGCCAGAGACATCCAGTTTACTGAAATTCTGGTTATGAGCAAACTGGAATGGAGCAGACTGGAACCGTCCTTTTTTCCACAGGGTGTAAGTTGTGTTTAGTGAGGAATGAAACTCGAGGCGAGAGTTTGTTCAAAAGATAAAAGGGACGGGCCCAGCCCAGTTAAACTTGAGATGGCTCAAGAAGTGTCTGACCACAGCCCTGTAAATCATGTGGTATGGTAAGTCGGCATAGTGCAGAATATCCTTCATTTAGGCACCTGCAAGTGCTTTGTTAGGAGTCCAGTAATCCCAAATGTTTCTCTCAGATAGCTGTGTTTCATCCTTTTCCTTTTTTTTTTTTTTTCAGAGAGAAATTTGGGTTGGCTCACTCTTTAATTCAAACCATTTCTCTGTTACAACTGCTTTTACAGGCAGAAGTCTCCTGTTTCACAAGACTTTCAAAATCTCAGTTACCTGGTGGAAGTACGTGTGCCGCAGACACAGGGTCCATCCCCGGCCATGGCATATCTATGGATCAAACAGCTGCCTAGGGTCCTGGAATGTCAGGTGTTTCATCCCTTCTCACAGGCTTCTGACCTGATGTTTGCTCATTATTTCTAATAAGAAATGGGTAAAGAATCTCGAGACAACAAAGATTTTAACAAAAACCAAATTATAAGCTACAAGTGCAATTGTGGACTTGAAGGAGCTGCATGAGGGCCACTGTACAGCTCACACACATTGGGCTATGGAGAGGATTCACGTGGGGGAGTACTGGAATAATGACAAGCTTTGTTTCTTTGCCTTTTGCAGCTGTTTGTGAACTGCTGATTTAGGACAAGACTTTGTCATTTTTCATTAAATACCTTTGGATCATTATCTTTTCTGTCCTCATTCCCACAGTCGTGAAATCATGTGTTGGGTTTTTTGTCTCAGGACTTAGAAGGTGTCACACATACCTTTACAGTAAAGACCTTGTAATCCAAATAGACAAGAAAATGCTCTTTATTCTATTTACATAGTGTTTAGGCACCACTAGAGTGTAGCTTGTTTAAAGCAGGTGGTGGCAGAGCCAGAAAACAAGACCAAGTGCTATGCTTTCCAAGCCAGCTCTCCACTTATCCGCCTCCTCCCAGAGCATGTTTTGTTTGTATCTCCTTCCAGTTTTTGGCGCAGAGAGATGAAAAGGGTGTAATTCACCTCCCCCCACTTTAGAATTACAAAAGTTAAGAAACTACTTGCCTGGAATATTGTGGCAGTTTGAGACACCACAATATAAGGAAGACATTCAGGTCTTAGGGAGTGTCCAAAGGAGGAAACAAAGATGGGAAAGGGCCTGGAGGGGAAGCGTGTGAGGAGCAGCTGAGGGCACTTGGTGTGTTGAGCTGGAGAAGAGGAGACTGAGGGCAGACCTCAGTGCAGGGACAACTTGTTGGGGAGGAGCAGAGAAGGGATAGGGAACATTTTCAGTACAAAACAGAGATAGGGCAGGCCTTTTACAAGAGTTTCAGAATGCAGTCAGATAGGGTCTGACACAAACCAGAAGTGTTCCAGACTGGGTGCACTGTAAGATGATTCTTGTTGCACAGCTGGTCCATCAGCAACAATGCAGCCCTAGGAATTAACATGTCTTGTGTATATTCTGGCTCAGCATCAGGCATTAACACGGGGTTGTATACTGGCAAAACCTTGTTCTACATACATTCCCTTTTATATACTTCCCTCTATACTGCTGTTTGCTGACCATGAAACAAGGTTGGGTTGGGCTGAGCTGGACTGGACTGGATTGGGCTAGGCTGACTTCCTGCATTGAACCAGAGCAACTCGTCTTATCTTCTACCTTTTCTCTTCCAAACTGTTCATCTTCGTTCAACAGTTAGTAATAGAAAAAAAATTACAAACACCAAACCAAAAAACATTTCCCATTTCAACCCTTGACAACCACTGAAGAAGCCCTTAATTCAAACTCTGAATGTAGCGTTCATAGTGCAGCTTTACCAGTCTGGGGTCATGGATGCATGATATTATTTACAATTTATTTCCTTTACCAATATTTCAGGTCAGTTACTCAGTGGTCTACTTGGTAAGATTAAGGCTCCTCAGGAGCATAAACTTGAGAGTTCAGTGCTGTCAGTAAGTGTCTTTCTGTTGGCTAAGCTTATCTTTGTTGAAAACCCAAGGTCAGAGATGTTGAATGGCAATTGAGTCTAAAAGACAACTGGGGCAGTGAAAGCTGTGAAATACAACTGCAGTCTAATCCCAAGCCTGGCCTTAAAAGACCGTCAAGTTTGCTAATGATTGACAGGGAAACTTCTTAGCAAACAAACTCTCTATAATTTACCTTTGGGGTTGGCACAGTAAATTTTTTTAAGCCTGTCCATGTAGTTAGAAAGTACATTTTCTGTTCTGTAAATATTTCAGAGTACCTGCTCCTGCCCAACTGCTTTACTTGAGCAACCTAGAAGAATTTAATTTTGGGGAAAAGTATGTTCTTAGTAGATAATAATTCCACAAAACCTGTTAAATTCTACTTCTTATTTTGTACTAAGGAAAGGAGTATCAAGACACATTTCTTTTATGATGCAAAACTGACCTTTTGTCTGCAGTGTCAGTTTTGAGGAACTCATTCTATTTCAACTGGTACATTTTCTGCATAGAAGGTAGGAGGGTGGGCTCCAAATTACCTATAGAGTTATAGAATCAAAAGAATCACAGAATGAGTAAGATTGAACAGGACCACATCTATCTCCCTGCTCCAGCAGGCCCAACCCAGAGCACAAAGCACAGGATTGTGTCCAGATGGCTCTGGAATATCACAGTATCACAGGATCAGCAAGGCTGGAAGAGAGCTTAGAGATCAAGTCCAACCTATAATCTAACAGCAACCCATTATCTAAGCCATGGCACTAAGTGCCTCATCCAGCTCCTCTTGACCACCTCCAGAGTCAGTGACTCCACCACCTCCCTGGGCAGCCCATTCCAATGGCAGATCACCCTTTCAGTGAAGAATTTCTTCCTAAAATCAAGTCTAAACCTCCCCTACTGGAGCTTGAGACTATGTCCTCTAGTTCTGTCACCAGTTACCTGAGAGAAGAGACCGACCCCCACCTGACTACAACCTCCTTTCAGGGAGTTATGGACAGCAATAAGGTCACCCCTGAGCCTCCTCTTTTCCAGACTAAACAACCCCATCTCTCTCAGCTTCTCCTCACAGGGCCTGTGCTCCAGCCTCTTCACCATTCTCGTTGCCCTTCTCTGAACACATTCCAGTAACTCAACATCTTTCTTGTACTGACGGGCCCACAATTGGACACAGTACTCAAGGTGAAATATCCCCAGGGAGGGACACTCCACACCCTCCCTGTTCACCCTTCCCAGTGCTGGGTCACTGCCCAGCCAAGAAGTTCTTCCTCCTGCCCAGGTGGCACTTGCTGGGCATCAGTTCCTGCCCGTTCCTCTTGTGCCATTGCTGGGCCCCCTGAGCAGAGACTGCTCTGAATTGTGTGGATCACTGGTCAGAACTTGACATGTTTGCTGTCAAATTTCAGCCCAGAAAGAACACTAAAAGTCTTTGTACACCTATGTAAATTTTTTATCAATATGTGTATGCTTTTTGCCAGAAGGAGTGTATCAGAAATACACAGTCTGTGTCCTTAAACCTCTTGGAATAAATGCTGGAAGATGCTTCCAGCCAGATATGCTGTTAGGCACTGTTAGGTCTGATTTTCTTCTGAAACTCTGATTATTTCCTTTTCCCAAGCAGAAGGTCAATGAAAAGTAGACAGACAATTCATATTAATAAAACTGTATTTCATTGTTGCAATGGTTTTATGTGTTTAAATGATGATAAAGCAACTACTTCCATTGAGAAAAGCAGTTAATCACTTGACAGGAGGCAGGCACCACTAAAAAGCTTCCCTGGTGTAGATAGTGTTTCTTACTTAAAAGCAAGTTTTATTTGGCTTGTGTGCAGAGCTCTGTCTTTATAAATGTTTAATCTCTTGCTTCAAACCTTCTTTGACCTGGACTTTTACAGTAAAACAAGAGGAAAAAAAGAAAAGGATGTTCCTTATTAGAGAATCAAGCTTAGGGAACATGGCTCGAGGTGAAAATCTTGCACTGTCATTTTAATGACAATGACAGAAATTGATTAAGATGAAACCTTTTTGGGACATTCCTGAATCTCTATAGCCAAAGTCTTGAGAAGGTAATAAACTAGTGTAAATCCAGGATCTTCCAGAGAGCTCCTGAGATGGCCCCTGTAGTCTTCTAGCACAACAATTAAGGTGGAGTTGTGCCAGAGACACATCCCACAGACCAGCAATTCCTGTCACATTCCACAAAATGATTTATCAGGTAAATAATTTCATTACAACATTTGTTTTATAATGCCTTTTCACACTTTGCACATGATTGTGATGTAAGAGGATGAGGAAATAGACCTGGCTTTGTCTTCCAACCTTGTCCTGTAATTGTATACCTAGGGCAGTGCCTCTGCTTACATGGAATTGTTGTGCTGCTCCCAGACTCACTGCTGAGTCTCCGGTACCTTGAGCTTCCACCCACCACCTTAGCGTTTATTAATGTTCATTCCAAATCAGGCGATTTTTGTAACATTAACAGCAGTTCTGCATGTGCTCAACATTAGCCCACTTGCTGCCTGACCACCCTCATCCCTGCTAAGAAGCAAGAAAAAGCTCAGTGGTGTTTTGCTCCTGCCTGGGACCCCCTTCAAGCATTCTTTCAACTGCACATAAATGCAGCTCTATATGTGAACAATCTATATTGTACCTTTGGAGGACTGAAAGAGTGCAGATGTCAGGTGGGGTGGGAGTACAGGTGGGAGTACAGGACTGATCATTCTCCCACTGTTATAGAGGTCAAAGTTCAAGATTTAAGGGCTGGGAAATCTTTTCCATTAAATGTTAGGTGCTTAAGGCATTGCTTTTAATATTAATTTAACTCAAGATGTTGATGCAGAGTGTTGGCCATACTGCCTAGTAGTGGGCAAAGCCTTCATGTTTAGGAACTATGTTACTATGTCCTTTCTGAACCTATTTAAGTTTTTTTGGCCTTCATACAGCTCTCTCAAAGGTCCAAAATTTAGTCACATTTTCAGATAAACAAAAAACCATTATTTTCTTATTGTTCCTTTTAAACATATCAGCTTAAGCAGCCTCACAGGGAAAATACTCTTGCATGGATCTTCAGCTCACACAGGTAGCTAAAATTCCTGAAGATACCAGTGGTTGCTTGCTGGTGAGGCCCATTAGCAGGACCCATTTTGAAAAATGAACAAAACCAAATAACAAAACCAACTAACAAAACCCAAATAATAAAACTCCCATCTGCTTATTTGGATTTTTAAGACTCCAAAGTTGGATTTTCTCTGGGGAAACCATCCAGTGATATTGGTCTTGATGAGTCTTCCACTTTTGCTGATTGCCACAAAGTAGATGGCAAAAAATGACACTATATATGTTCAGGGAAGTTTCTGAAACAGGGACAAATCCATGTCCTTCTTTGAATGGTGACCAGGGAATTTCTGACATGTAAGATGGGGAGACACCAGTGAACCCCAGAGGACAGCAGGCAATGTGCTGCAGCAGCAGCAGCTATGTGCTCTCTATTTAGAGAACATGGTGGCTTATTTCCTTTCATGAAATGTTTGCAGATAGCTTTGACTTCCATAAACTATTTAGCAGATACATTCTTGAATTAATCCAGGTGGATTATTCATTAATATCTTAGCTATGTTGTTTTGTGGTGACTGGCCATGTTAGTCACAAGACAGCCTTTCTTTGGCCTGGTTAGAGAAGCAGACTCCAGCCTACAAAATGTATCTGGTGTATGGAATTTAAAATCCATTTTACATGAATACTCTTGTGTATGATTTGGAAATCAACTTTTTATATTAATTTTTTTTTTCAGGAAAGTCAGTCACTTTAATGTAGACAGAAAACAATTGCAGAAAGCTTGAAACATTCACCTGCCATGTAAAATCACAATTTGTGGATATGTACATTGCTAGCCCAACTTTCCTTCATCCTTTACTTCATCTTGAACAATGCACAGTGTTTGGACATGTCATTGTGATCATGTTTTCCAGGGTTTCCTTTGTTTGCAGACAAAACGTGGAAAACATCCAGATTGGTGGTGAGACGCCCTGCTATTGCCATGACCCTGGTACAGAGGACACCAGAACAGAGTCAACAGCAGCACAGACAGGCTGGTGGACAGAGACATGGACAGACTAAAGAGGAGCTCGTTTGCCTGGCAAGAAGCAACCAAAAAGAGTCACAGAAACACAGATGGGTCAAGCTGGAAGGGACCCCAGTGGGACATCTGATCCCACTCCCTGCTCCAGCAGGGCCAAGATGTATAGAGAGGGGTTGAGTGTTATTGCTCTCTAATACTCCCTGGCAGGAGTGGGGAATCAGAAGGGGTCAGGCTCTCCTCCCAGAGAACAAGGGACAGGATGAGAAGAAACAGCTTCAAGCTGTGCAAGGAAGGGTCAGGTTTGACATCAAGAAGAATTTCTTCACAGAAAGAGTGATCAGGCATTGGAAGGGGCTCCCCAGAGAGGTGGTGAAGTTCCCATCCCTAGAGGTGTTTAAGGAATAACTAGAAATGGCACTCAGTGCTCTGGGCTGGGGGACAAGGTGGGGATCAGGCACAGCTTACACTTGATTGATCTTTTCCAACATAAATGATCCTGTGATTCTGAGATGTTTAGGATGTAAAATCAGGAGAAGGCTTTGGTGACCAAGTGATGCCTAAAAGGTCCCAAGTGACAGTGAGAAAAGTTCAGTGCAGCCATTCAGGTAGTGTTAGTTTGTTATTCACTGCTTTTGTAGAATTAGTTTGGAGGTTTTGACCAAGAATGAAACTCTGCCCTTGCTCAGAGAAATCCTTCTGTCAAAATTTAGTATTTGAAATTATTCTTGGTTGAAGCTACCTGGGTAATGAAGAAACAGTCTTGATGCTTGTGTTTCCCTAAAAGCACAGAACAAGGAGAAGGTTGGAGCTCCTAGGCTGGAACTGTCCTGGGTTTCCTGTAAAGCAGGAGCTGTTTGTTTTGAGGGCTGGCAGGAACTAAGCATCAGTGAGGCCATATTTTCACACATCCCAAATTACAGAATCCCAGAACATACTGTGTTGGAAGGCATTCACAAGGATCCAACTCCTGGCCCTGCACAGGCCCATCCCCAAGAGTCCCCCCCTGTCCCTGAGAGGATCATCCCACCCCTCCTGCAGCTCTGGCAGCCTTGAGGCTGTGCCCACTGCCCTGGGGAGCCTGGGCACTGCCCAACCCCCCTCTGGGCAAAGAAGCCCCTTGGCCTCAGATCCCCCCTGACCCTGCCCTGACACAACTCCAGCCCATTCCCTTGAGTCTGCCACTGATCACCTTGTTTGAGGATAAAGCTTGAATTGCTGACAACCTTTCCAAATTTGGTTGCAAGTGGCCTCTTCCCATTTCCTTCATCCCTCCTCGTATTGCCCTGTGTCTTCTGCCCACCGTGGCTGTCACTGGAGGAGAGATGGGAGGTGTGAGAGAGGGCAAAGCTGGATTCCCAGGGAAGCACAGGCCATGACAAATTCAGTGATAATGAAATAGATGATTCCTACAGAGATCAATCTCACTTTGAATGCCTGAACAGGACCCCATTGTGCATTTTAACACGGGAGAGCTGGAACCTCAGGTCTTCTTTTGATACCTTTTGAACCTCTCTTTTCTTTTGATAAAGAAAAACAAAAAATAACAAAAAAAGGAGAGATTTTGACAAGTTGGTGGCAGATTTCAAGTTTCCTACTCAGGAATAAATTGAGGCAACTGTTTTTTCACATGCCATATTTCCAGTTATTAAACTGTGTGTGGTCTGTCCCAGTCCTCACTACCAGAGAGCCCTTCATTTTCAGTCTCAGTGCTGGGCCAGGGCACCTGCAGAGCTGCTGAGGCCCAAAGGAAGCCTTTGAGAGGCCGGGTGGGATCTTCACAGGCTCCATGAGCCGAGTCCTCTGCGCTGCTTCACAGGCATGAGGGTATGCAGGGTGTGCTTGGAAGTTCAAGCTCAATGAACTGAGACTTCGGAGAACAATTCCTCCGGCTGCCACCATTCTGGGAAGGCCTCTGAACCCTGTCCTTCCTAAGAAACCCCCCAGCTTCTCCCCAGCCACCCTCCCTTTAGACATTCACAAGTTTTCCTGACAAAAGAGCAATTACAACCTGACAGAGGCAACTCACAAAGAGAATGGGGATGACCCCTAGGAGAGGTTTATGCATCTCAACACATGGCCAGTCACCAACAAAGCCAGCCCTGCTCTCATTTGATCACGGAAGAGCCTCCCAGACTGGCACGCTTGACCAAAACCTGGCTGGGTGACTCATTTGTCTGGCGGCTCTGTGATTCATGAGCCTCCAGGAGGAAGGGAGGAGGGAGGCAAAGGCTTTTCAAATCTGAACTTAAATGCAAGAGAAACACATTCCCCAAAAAGCAGACACTCGACTGTGTCCAATTGGTGCATGAATAGCCACACAAAGCCAGGGCAGGAGTCCTGTGTGACGCAGGGCGAGGCTCCCAAGCCCAGCCATGCCACAGGCTGCACCTTTCCCAAGTCCGTGGTTTGGAAGGTCTCGAGTGTATAAACAGGAATAGTTCCTTATGTCTTATCCTCATGTGCTCCGGCCGTTCTGGCCCTGGGATTTCCCAGGGAACGTCCTACGTGTGAGTGTTTTGGAGCTGATAGCAAAGGCTTTGACCTAATATTGAGGTCAGAAACCTCAAATTATTTCGACCAGCTGAAATTTAATCTTCTGATCTGCACTAATAATTTTGGCTCCCTCACTTATCTGTGAAGCAAGTGTATCCACAGGCAAGATCCTCAGAAGTGTTCACAGCAGGATGAACCTTCCGCTGAAGGCACAGTTCTGTCCATGACCCAAGAGTCACCAGCTGGCCTGACTAACTGCCCCCTCTTCAGTGACAAGGGAATCAAGGAGGACCCTTCCCTCAGTGATGTGTCCACCTTGCCAGGAGCTGGGGGTGGTGCAAAGTGCTCACTGCAGTGCTTGTGTACCATCATACCCCTTCCAGTCAGCTAGTTTATTTATTGTTGTTTATTGCTTCAGACATATGGGTCAAAATGCTGAATTATTTAGTTGCTGTTGCCAGATGGATTTAAAAAACCCCAACAAGTTCTAGAAATGGGCAGCCCACTCTCTCTTGGATTTTACCCCCCAAAAACGTCTGCTGTTTGTTTGCCAGCAGTTTGTGCCTCCTGCTCCCTGTGGTCGTTGGAGCATGGTTGTCCCTCAGCAAGTGTCAACCCTGAGTTAGGGCCCAGCTGACCTGGGCAGGGGGCTGAAACACCCCAGGGTTCTGGGCATTTTTGATGTTGCTATTGTGACCTTGGATGATGGATATGCTGTATCACCCACCTCCCTAGTTTTAAACCTAACCATCCCACATCTGTGCCGGGGAGATAAGGACAGGAGCTGCTATGACCCCAGCATCAAAGGGGCTTGAAGGCTTAACTCTCTGGAGGCACCAAAATAACTTTGAAAGATCCAGGTCTGAGCTTTTCCTTCCCATGTTATGGCATGTGGGAAGAACCTACCTGGGGTGGAGATCCAGAAGATGGATCCAGAGGCTGCTCTGGGATGTCCAGTTCCCACAAGGTGGCTGCAACCATCAGGGTCCAGGGAATGTTGCCACTCTCACTGTGGGAGGGACTCCAGAATTAAAATTGTCTCCAAGTACAAAGTTCACAAAAAAAAAATAAAAAAAAATTTCTGCCCCAGGAAGCCCTCTGGAGTGGTTCTTCTTAAGAAACCCCCCACCTTCTCCCCATCCACCATCACAAGTTTTCCTTATAAAAGGTCAGGATAAAAATAACAAATAAATGAAATTATCTAAGAGAATCAAGATAAATCCAAGGCACTGTGCAGTGTGTTGGCGAGGCCATTCCTCTTCAGGGATTTTGTGGTTTGCTGCATACAGCAATCCGGATCTTCTGTATAAGACAGTGTGGGACATGTAGTTCAGCCAGTAGTTCAGCCTCCCAAGGCTCACAGCTCCAAGTAAGCAAGGCAAGAGCATCCTCTGGCCACACTGCAGAGCTCCACCATCGGAGCCCAGCTCACAGGCCAGGCTTTGGCCACCAAGCATTTGTTTATCACCATGGCATGAGACGAGCTTTGTCCAGAGTCAAAGGGAGGGTTTGTTTCTCTTTTGAGTTTGTGATCACCCGTAAAAGCAGGTCCTTTGCAGGTCCTTTGCATTTAGCCACAGGTTTAGGGGGCACTCCCTGCCAGCCCAGCTCTCAAGGAGTCCCTTGGTAGGACTTGCAGCCCTCTGCCAGCTCCAGGGAATAGGGCAGAGGATGGAGCACATTCAGCTGAATTTCTGCCTTGAAAAAATGTTACACTAGGCGAAGGATTTGGACGTGAATGAAAGTGGTGGATCTAATTTTAGACAGTACCTATGAATGAAACTTGAAACGAACTGTTCAGGAAATACCTTCCTCCGCAGCAGTGCCAGGGAGTGTATGGGATTTAATGCTAAATTAGCCAGTGCCTAGGAACAGGTTACTGTGAGAACGCTTTTTCCTACTTTCAGCTAAATTATTTTTTAAAAAGAAATCTGAATTTCTACATGTATGTCCATGTCTTTCACCTCCAGGGAGGAGCATGTTACCTTTTTCTTTGTGTTCGTCACCACAGCTCTACTGTTTGCTTTGGTCTGGGGGCTGGGGATTGCCAAAAGTGACCAGCACGAGGGAGAAAATTTTGAGTAAATTGAAAGCCTGTCGCAGGGCTTTTGCCCAGATAAGCAGGCACACTGGCTTTCAGGAGGCTGGACACCTTTCATCTATGCTTTGTTATATATTGTCCAAAGATTCCTCTTTTCATAACAAAGAGAAGAGAAAATTGCATTTCCAGATACAGAACAGACATCCCACCCCTCCCCTCTCACCTTTTACCACATAGCTTTCATGCCCTTAATTTGGTACCCTGCATACCTGAGGGTGTAGCTGAGAGATAAATGAGCACACAGTCTCTGTACCTTCCTACCCTGACTTTGCAGACAAGGTATGGACACCTTTCTGAACAAAAGAAAGGTTCTGTTCTGTGCACAGAAACAAATGCAGTAAAACCAGGAAAAAGTAACTGCTAACGACAAGGTATCAGGTGGTCTAAACCACACCACTTTATCACAGAATAATTTGCAGATATTACAAGCCAACCACTTTTCTTGAACCTTTAAGAAATATTCTCAGCCATTAGCAAGAGAATCTTTAGTTAGTGGAGCACAAAACTATTTATTTTTTTTTTTTAATAATCTGTGTCTCGCTGTTCTGGTCCTGGGGTCATTGATCTCTCTTGGTTCAGTGATGTGAACTTTGGTTGGCAGATGGTTCACACTGGATAAACATACAAAAGGTGAGATTTGCACTTGAAGTAATCTCAGCTGAGATGTTCATAGCAGATAAAAACCACTTTTATTTAATTAAAAGGTAACAGTGTCCCTCTGAACTTCCTCATTACTCTCTGTGGAAACTGAATGACCTATTTGGACTAATTCCAATAGGATTTATATTTTTTTGCTTTGGTCAAAACGTAGCTTTTTCCTCAAAAGATTCTAGTATAAAGATATTTTGGAGACTATTTTACTGTTATTCTATTTCCCTGTTTGAGTAAGATGACTCTTAGGGTCATGATTTGGTAGTGGACCTGGCAGTGATGGATTTATGTTTAGGCTCAATGATAGCAAAAGTCTTTTCCAACCTAAATGATTTCATTATTCTATGGTCTCTTGACTTCAAAGGATCCCAGAAAAGGCAGACCAGACTGAGGGAGGAAGAAGTGTGAGGTAAGTGGGATTGTAGAGTTCCAGGCAGGTTTTCCAGAGGGATCTTCTTCCGCATACCTTGTGACAGGAGACATTAAAGCTCTTGTTAATTGGCTGTTCCATAGCCCCAGATCTTTCCCAGTGAGCAGAGACTCGACTTTAAGCTTTCTGTTTTCATATCGTCTGGCTGAACCAAGCTGGTAGTGCTGTGCAGTGAGCTCATTGTCTTCTGCAAAACTCCAAGCTCATCAAGACACTGAGGGAAGGGAACGGAGCTGGGGAAGGGGCTGGAGCCCCAGGAGCAGCTGAGGGAGCTGGGGGGGCTCAGCCTGGAGAAAAGGAGGCTCAGGGGGGACCTTGTGGCTCCTCCAACTCCCTGCCAGGAGGGGGGAGCCGGGGGGGGTCGGGCTCTGCTCCCAGGGAACAAGGGCCAGGAGGAGAGGGAACGGCCTCAGGCTGGGCCAGGGGAGGGTCAAGCTGGATACTAGAGAAAATTTACTCAATGAAAGGGTGGTCAGGCATTGGAACAGTTGCCTGGAGTAGTGATGAAGCCACAGTTCATGGAGGGATTTGAAAGATGTGTAGATGTGGCACTTGAGGACATGGTTTAGTGGTTACATGGCAGTTAATGGTTGGGCTTGACTAGCTTTGAGGGCTTTTCCTCACAAGTTTCTGTCTTTCTTAGCTCCCTAAAGCACATTTGCAGTCACTTGGCAGTTCAAGTGTGGCTGGCTGGGCATCTCCTGATGGCAAATGTCATTGCTACTGGAAAAGGCTCTGGAGGGGAATCACAATCACCCTTTGCTGTGTCATTGTGCCAGACATGGCCATGACAGGGCTTCAGGTAGATGTTCAGCTGGAGAAATGTTCTCAGCTGTGGTGACAGTCTCTGGAGGCAGGACATACCCAAAACTGAAACCGAGGATAGGTAGAGAAGAGAAAAATTATGTGGTCATGTTTCAGAGCTGATTCAGTTAGGAATTCCAGAAAGCCATGTTGATTTATAGCATGAGAGGATGTTATGTACTCAAGGATGATGAAATGAAAAGCAAAATATGAAAGATGTGTGTGATGTAGTAATTAGATTTCCAAAGTGCACTGTCTGCTTGCGCCCCTATTTTTTCCAGCATCCCTTTGGCTTTGTGTCTCCTGCCTCAGTCAGGACCTCTTTGGTATCTCAGTCAATCTCTATAATAAAGCTCTAATACTCACTGATTCCCCATAGCTGCAGGTAGGAAGGAGAGAGATGAGGTCTGTTGCTGTATTTAGAGGTAGTAAATGCCCACTTGTCCTACATTTGTGCTTGATTCATTGCTCTGAGCCTTTTCTGAGGGTACCTATGGGAAGCTGCATTGCCAGAATAATCCAAGGTCACTTAAAAAGATGATGGAATTCTTAAAAATACTCTTCCCTCAATTTACAAGGAGTTGATGGTGGCCTGAAGCACTGACAGAGCGGGAGAATGGCCCTGCCCAGCTGAGGAAGAGAAGCTCAACCTTGAATCTGTGCCAGTTGCATGAAAAGAACTCAAGCACTGTCCGAGATGAGGAAATGCAGAGATATTTGCACAAAACCCTGGCTCTGTTGAAGGCGCAGGAGGTTATTTATTAAAGTAAATGAAGATTTCACTTGGGTTCTTTCCTTTTCTCTTGCCCAGGCCAGGATTGCATAAGCCATTCGTTGTCCAAACACCTGATCCTGTGATTGGTTAAGCAGGTCTTGGGAAGAGCTGATCTTGCTTTACTCAAATGAAAAAAAAAAAGAAGTTGCACGTGGTCAGCCCTTTCTAGCTCTTAGCAGATGTATCAGACTGGATCCAGTTGCCCCAGAGAAACACATTTCAACTGCTGAGATTTTAACTGGGATTTCCAAAAGGCATTTGGTGGTGTATGTTTCAGAAACGTTTGGACTCGATGGGAATGACATCTCTTGGGTTACTCTTGGAGCCTCATCTTGGCTCTTTTATGTTGTTGAGTAAAACCAAACTGTACTTCTTGGAGTGTTGCTTATAATTACTGGATATCTATAAAATCCACAACTGCCATGAGCTGTTACTTCTCCAGCCCTTCCATAATAAAATTCCAGGAAGTAACACCTTTTAACTACAAGCAAATCTGCCTTAATAAGACAAAAGTCTTGTGCTAGAAGTCCAACTTTCCACTGGCAACATTTCTGGTTAATACTGGAAATTCTAAATATCTGATTAAACATTTCTGGAATTTCTGGGAATACATTGAAATGCTGCATGGGCTAGCTCTTCATCAACGTTTTCAAAAAATATCTTCTGTCGGGTCTTAAAGGAACCACCCCAAATAATCCATCTTCCTAATTTCTTAATGTGGTTCCTTACATTTCCAAAGATGGCTCTCCAAATGACTTGTGTCCTTCTTTGCAGAATGCATAGACACAAATAAACCACGTATATGAGGAAGGAATGTTCCTCTATCACACAAAACAAATTAAATACATTGAACCAAAATCACTCCTGGAGAAACTCCTGTAAATTCAGATGAAATGCATGAATTGAGTTCATTAAAACAGCATTTCTGATATGGGATGGAAACACAGTCCAATGAGGTTTTGCAATAGTAAAATGATTGTTTATTAGTGATGAGTGAATCATAAAACATCTGGCGTGTGTGTTGATCTTAGAAAAAGAACTGAAAAAGTCTGAAACCTGATCAGGTCTCTCTGAATCCATATGTCAGCAAAACTGCCTGGAATTAAGTCTGAGTCAGGGTTCTCGCTGAGACATAGTTCTGAAACTTCTGAAATGTCCAGATTTATATGGTTGGATATAGTTATATCTCAGCAAGTGCTAAGAAATTAGGGATGGTGAATTGAACTGGTAAATAAACAAGAACAAACTCATTCCTAAATTTTTCATGATTGTGATCTTTTGGAGATAGTTAAAAAAATCCCTCAGCCATGTCAGAGCTGCAAAAGGGGATAGAAAAGCAGAGGAAACAAAATTAATTCCCAATTCAGACTTCATAAATAAACAAAGCAAGTTGTGTCCAAACTTTTGTTTTGTTTTCTTCTTAAACACTCTGTCAAACCACAAGAAGCTTTTCAATTTCTCTGTATAGAAATCAGCTTTGGCGTTGGAGCAGCATGGTTTTATCTTGATTTTGTGGAAAACCTTGGGGATAGGTACTCTCATCACGTTCTGGGCCATGCTGTTCCCCCTGAGGAGCATGAAGCCAGAGGTACTACTGACATGACCCTTGACCAAACAGAGCTCTCACAGCTCTGACCTCTTAATTTCAGCTGCTCAATTGGCCTGAACATTGAAGGACTGACAGATACCCTTCAGGGAGAAGGTCTGTACAGGTGGCTTTCCCCACATCTGGCCGTGGGCTTCCAGGGAAGCACAGACAGGAGAGGCAGCCCAGGAGAGGACTAGTTGAGTTACTATTGTGTGGGATCCTGGACAAAGAGGGCTGGTTACTTGGAGGCTGCTCCATCCTGTTGGCAGAGAACTGTGGGAAGAGAGACCTTTTTCTTTCAAGCACACAAGTGACCACTCTTCGCAGACACTGTTGAGTCCACAGGGTGTCTTGCTGGGCCATCTTATGAGTCCCCCACCTGCCCACCTTACACAGGGATACAGGGTGGTTTGAGCCTCTGATCTGCAGTGCTGTGCCTCAGCATCCCCCTGATGGCAGCAGGTTTGTTGGGTGATTCACATATATAATGAAAGCCAAAATATTGCATAAACTGTCAAGTCATCCATTCCAGCACCGAGAGCCTGCCCAGTGTCACTAAAACCCATTACAGAACTAAATCTTTGGGATACCATGCAATGATGTGCAGGAACAAACCCCCACAAAACTAGGCCTCTGCTTGATTCCTGTAGAACAGTCTGTTTGATGTACAGAAGTTGTTTTTCCTCTCTGCTGTCTGTGCTCCAACAGTGGTTGTGGCTCAGGGCCTCCATGTACAGTAGGATCCATCTTCCTGCTTCTTTCAGCAATCTTCTGAAACAATTTTTATTTCAATTGTTTTTAAGGCTATGAAATCTTCATCTTCACTCAGCATTTTCTCCAGCAGACACCCAGTATGTGCAGCTTTTGTGAGTAGAAGCTCATCCAACCTTGCAATGGGAGCGGGAGGGAGAGAGAAACCTCAGTCAAAGGGTGCTGTGTGTGCTGCAGGTGTGCAGAAGGGATGATTCAGTAACAGAGACTCACTGAAGCTTCACAGGACCTGTAAGGTGACTTTTTGCTGCCACAGCTACCCTGTGAAACCTAAATCAAGTTTGGTGCTTTTTGACACTTCCTGGTTGTCCATCCAAGGAAGCTTTAAGGAGAATGCAGGGAAGAGCATTTGGAGTGCACTTGGGTATTTGGTGGTTCTGGCCCTGACTCCTCATGACAGCTGTAGGAGAGCTTGTGAGTCTGGGAGGTGTAACTGAGGATTGTACAATGGCCCTCTAACACACTTCTTTAAGGGCAGGATTTCTGAAGGAACCCCCAGCTCTCAGAAGTACTGCTTTCAACTTAATCCCAAATTTCTCTTACGTACACTAGAGTACTTTTCTAAAGATGTCAGGTACTTCATTAGAAACTTGGACAAGTAATAACACTAAGGAAAATGTTTAAATTACAACTTTCAGTTGCATTTCAACAACATGTAGCACTCTGTCCTATCATAGAAGCCTTCAGTTGGTCACAGAGCATCTTTACTCCTCAGAGCTGAAGTCTGGGGTCATCAACTCAGACACACCAGATCCTGGGAAAACAGGACTCCACAGATCTTTCTGTAGTTTTGCCCAAGAAGTGGCATAATAGACTGCACAGATTATTAATATTAGTATTAATTTTCATATGTTTAGAACAGAGCCTCATCCTTCCTTTCTGGAGCAACTTGCACTTTTCTGGGAAAGATGTTTGTGCTCAGGCCATGAAAGGCTCTTACCTGGCCAGACAGAGAGACACCTTTCTTCCCAGAACTAAGCAAGGATGACAAGTAATCTTCTGGAATAAGTGTTAAAAGGTAGTACTTCAGCAAAACACTGCTCTTTTGAGCCAGAGCTGTTTTGGGCCACAGGTAGAGTGCTGGGCTTCAGCCTTTCTATTCAGGGCCTTTCTGGTGCCAGAAGAAATCCTTAACCATCACATCATAAAATAAACTCTTCGTCCTCCAACAGAATTTTGAGACAATAGAAGAAAAATGCATCTCTAAAGAAATATGTCTTCTAGAAGAGAAGTTTCCAGCAATGGGAACAGGAGGGCAAAGTCTTGCATTAATCACAGTCCAGAAAGCAGTATGAGCACTCTGGTAAGTTTTGAGTGGATGAAACCAGGAGAGAAAGTCAGGCTTAACAGCGGTTATGTAGCTGAGCAGAGTTTTCTTTTTTCATGCCCATCTTTCTCCAGAAACGGGAATTATGCATTTGCATTTTAGGAAATAAACTCATTCTTCACTCCTCTCTATTTTACTGTCTCTCTTTGTAATGAAATGGAGTCAAGTTTAAAGTTTTCCCCTGCTAGTTAGTGGAGCAGGAGTGGCAGATCCCTGCTGGGGTGCCTTCATTGGAATACAAAATTGAAGGTACACAGGAGTCAGAAAGAGGCTTCTCAAACGAGCTGCATAAGTCAGTTTGCAGGCTGGAATCTTGGTCTTCCCATGACAAGAATTAGTCAGAGAGTTCCTGGCATGTGGCAAGAGAATAGGGAGAATGTCTGGAGCTCAAGGGTCTCCTGTGGGTTTGATCCCTTCTAGAGGTGGCTGAAGTTCAGGCCATGAAAACCGATCCCTCTGCAGAGGTCACGGAGCAGGAGCTGGGCTGACATTGCTCTGAAAACATCCCGTATTATTCTTGATTAGACAAACTATATATAGATCCTGTCAGGACCCACAAAGTTTTGTTACCAGGCACACAACAGAAAGTACAAATTTCTGAAACTGAAATGGAAGTCAAGAGAACATATTGTCTAAGGCAACAAGGCGGTTCAGACAGCTCTGCAGCAGCCTAAACACATGACAGACTCAAGCAGCTCCCACCGCTGCCAACACAACTGCTCGTGGGGTCTGCCAAGAAGCCAGATGCTGCTGCTGGAAAAAATATCTTCCAGAGTTTGGCATCAAGATCCTGTGATTACCATCCAAATGGGAGGAGATGGAGTGGTAGAATGTAAGTTTAGTATTTAGCACCCCAGAACTGTGCAGCAGCCTTTGAAGGGAGAGGAAAAAAGTTCAAGCAAAATATTTTTGCTAAAAATATGTTCAGAGAAATGAACTTTTTTTTTAAATAGCAGAAAACCAAACTATTATTAAAACGACGCAAAATATTTTATGTCCCTATCAATTAAATGAGTAAAACCAAGGACGGTTGTGGATTCTTTACTTGAGTAAATTTTGTTAAGGAATAGTTTTATAAAGGTCAGGGTAGGAGTTCTTTGTCTCTTGTGTTGTTGCTGGTGGAAAGTTCCAGTGCAGATACCACCACAGAACTCCCCTACCCAAGACAAATAGAGATGGGTCAGAGCATTCCCACAGAAGTTTGGGAAGGGTTGAATTTAGATCCAAAGTCTGCAGCTAGCTATTCTCATTGACAAACAGAGGCCAAATACCAGCTTCCAAACTCACCCAGCTTTGGGGGGGAAGTTGAGCCCCAAACCACCTAGGCCTGGCTCCCAATCCTGCAGTTCAAACATATGCTTGGAGGAAAAGCAATAGAGGGATGGGACATTTCTTAATGAGGTTTGAGGCTGCTCCTGAGCCTCCTCCGCCTCCTTTCTGACCAACATGGTTGATACTTTCATTATCTGTGACTAAAAGAGGATTTTGATCTCCCACCATCTCGTCTGCCTGGCTGAGTGTCCCCAATGGCCATGGTGGTTATGGGGGCTCAGCATGTTGAAAAAAGCAGGCACGACAACATCTGCTCCCCTGGCTGGCTGCACTCACCTCTGCTGTCCAGCCTTACTCCTTCTATACAAGTGCTGGTTCCACTCCACGACTGGGAATCCTATTATTATTGTAATAGTAGTAATAATAATAATAACAACCCAAGTGGGAACTAAGAAACTTACATCTGGAAAGTTAAGAGACGAAGACTATTTTGTTTTACTTGCATTTTTGGTTCCTTATTTTATGACAGATCTGTATTTCAACAAATGTTATCTCCTTGCCTGTTATATCAGGGAAGAGTAAACAAAGCTATTAATCATCATCATCTCCCATACTCTGCTTTCTGGGCACGTCAGATCAGTTTGGAGGGGAGGTGGGCAGAGAAGCAGAGAGCATCTCTTCCCTCAGTTTGGAGCTCCCCCAGAGATGCTGCCAATCAATGCCTTGCCTTCAGGGAGGTTTGTAAAAGGGAGGAGGACTCCATGGCAAACTCTTGTTTGTCCTGGAGGGCTCAGGCCCTCTCATTCCTGGATGATGCTGTGCCTCTTCTGAGCACCGACCGAGTCCCATCTGACATGACTGGTAATGGTTGTCTCCCTGAAGGCCACAAAGGTCCCAGGTAACTGCTTACCTAATGTAGTTTTCCAGCAGCTTTTCACACATCTGACCATGGAAGCTGGTAAATTCACAGCTGAACGAGATAGTCCAAAACCTCACCCTCTAAGGTCAGTAGTTACTTAGGGAAACATAGTGGGATGAGTCACATTGCTAGAGGGCTGCCATGGATGGCTGCAGGCTCAGGGGGAAGCTTCTTAGTCTACACCTATCTGAAAAGGAGTTCTAGCCAGATGGGGGTCAGGCTCTTCTCCCAGGAAACAAGTGATAGGACAAGACTATTTCCAGGGAAGGTTTAGACTGGATATTAGGGAAAGATTCTTCACCTTCAAAGAGTTATCAAGCCCTGGCACAGGCTGCCCAGGAAAGAGGTGGAGTCAGATCCCTAGAGGAATTTAAAAGCTGTGTAAATGTGGCACTTGGGATCATAATGGTGGATTGAGCAGTGCTGGGTTAACAGACTCAATCATCTTAGAGGTTGTTTCCAACCCAAATGATTCTACTTACCCACATGAGGTTAATGTCTCTGTCCTCCCCAGATTCTGTTTGGACATCACTTTTCATAAGGCTCTTTGACCTGGGAACAGGAAAGGTGGGGGGTGTTTTTCCAGTGAATTGACAGTGGGAGGCTGACACACAGCTCTTGTGCCCCCTAGTCCATCCTGGAGACCAGGACAGATCTGCTTCTCCAGCTTTTGGCCAAGCTGGGAGCTTTGATGGGAATGAGCTCCAAGAGTTTGCTCAGTGTTAGATGGTGGAGATTTCTGCTTTTAAAAAGCTGGAGACCATGGGTGGCATTTTCACCCACAGCCCCATTTGCTATATTTGGGGCGTGGGGTTGAGTCCGGGCAGTGCTGACAGTCCTAGGTGAATGAGGTGTCCAGATGTGCCTTTTTACTTCACAGAAAGAAATTTTGTCTGCCTTAGTTAATAGATAGGATTTTTTCCCTTGAGACATAGCATTGCAAACTATAATTTATTATCTGTCTCTGCATTATCACTTTTCTAGATTTCCCCTGCCACTTGACTGTGTGTGTTCAGAGGTGTGTGTGTGCCCTCCCAAGCTCAGGCTCAGGTTTCTGCTTTAATTCCTTCCATAAATGTTGTTTCAGTATCATCAGTAGTCACTCTGTTTCTCCTATTTCAGAATCCATAATAAATTAAAATAATATGTTCTTCAGAACAGTCCTTGTGCTGATTCAACTGATCAGCCTAACAAAGGCTCCTGGAGCTCCCTACATCATGAAGCCTCTCCTCAATTGCTAATTTTGATCCCAAGTTGAAGTAAAATGCTACAATGGATGTTCTTGCATTCAGCTTGTATGTCAGCAACTGGAAATGGGACTTGGTTGTGTTTTCCAAGGAAGGCTCATATTATTGAGGTACTTTAAAGAAATGCCCAGTTTTTCTAGTATTTTGAATAGTTTTCAGTTGAACTTTGAGAAAGAAAAGATGAGAGAATGAGCCTTTGCAATGATAAACTGTCCACTTGTCTTTCTAAGGATTGCCTTCCATAGTGGATCCTCCAGAGGATCCTCCCGAGGATCCCGTGCTCTCTGTGCCTTTTCCAGCCATGCAGGACATCTGGATACTGTATGTGAGACTTTCTGTTGGTGCCTGCAGGTGCTACTGAATTTTACCTGTAAATATGCTTGTCTGCAGTCTCTTGCATTAAGAGCAAGATGTCTCTTGAAATGAATTCTGAAATTAAGATGCTGTAAGATTTGAGTAGTTTAAGTGTCAGCATATTCTTGTCACTTTGAAGACATCCTATAGCCAAACTCTTTCGTGGCTGGTGTTTTAACACCAGCTCATGGATGCTGAGTGTCTTAGAGACCTGGATTTGGGGCTTTCCTTGCACACTCATGTCCTCAAGTGTCACCTTCTAGCAGAGACCACGAATCTGTGGTTTGGTTACTGTGAGATTAACTTAGGTATTCACGGTCAGCATCTCAGCTATTCCTCAGTCTTTTCCCATGCCTGTTTCTCCCCTGGAGTAAAAGTACATAAGATTTTGTTCTCCCAACAACAGACAATTATAAGGTGTTGTAAATTGAATTTACACTGTGGTATAAATTGTTTTTATCTCACTGTAACTTTTCTAGCTACTAACGTCCCCTGCAAGATTTCATACCTGGAGAAATACACCAGACTGTACTGGAGTCATGTAGGAAAAGTTGTGTGTGATTTGTAATAGAGGACTCTTAGCCTCAGAATTGGCTGATTTAACCTCTTTCCATCAGTTTACTTGGAGCAACCAACATATAGCACAGTCAGTCAAGAACATGAATTTGAAAACATGTGAGATCTCAGATACTTTGGATAGGGAATCACAGGTTTTTATTGTATGTCTCAACTTCAGACAGAATGCAGCAAGTTTGTCCTTCTGAACAGAAAGGTAATCTAACACATATCTGGAAAATCATGCGAAAGCCAAAAAAAGCAGCAATTGTAGCTAAACCCAGACACTCTGCTAGGGAAGAAGAATGCCTTTTCTGGGGAGCACTGCTGAGATGGTGGGTGGCTGCCTGTCCCATCTGCTGGGAAGGAAGGGAAGGGTTGAGGGGGTGGCTGGTCCCCTCAAGAGGATAACTGCATGCAACTTTCCCCCTCCTCCAAGGATGACTCAGGCATGATGCCCTCCCACAGGCTGTGCTAGCCTTTGAAAACTAGTGTGGTTTCAATTCTACCTCTTAAGTAATTTGATTCTTACTCGAAGAACCCACTCATTGCAACCATGTTTTATTATATCTCATGTTACAGATGAGAACTGATTTGAGGAACTGTGTTAGTGTGGTAGCACTTTATTTTCTAGAGAAATATCTATAGCTCACCTTCCTGGTGAGATATATTTCTCCTGTTTCTGTCTGAGGAAAATACCTTTAGTTTCTCTGTATCTGGAACTGACTTTGTTTTTGAAAATCATACAGAGATGTAATTTGCTCGGACTGTGGAACATAAGCCTTTAAAGTACGCATACCAAGTTGCTTAAGGCAGTAATAGTGTCCTCGTTTCCTGGGAAGCATGACTCCATTCATTAGGTGCAAGTCACCTGGACTGAAAAGCCACTGGTCATTCCCTCAGGTCATCAACTGCACTCCAGCAGCTCCAATTACCTTGGCAGAATAGGATCGCCCATAACAACCTAAGTAAATCAGGAAGTCACCAAACAAGGGAAGTAATTACAGCTTCTTTCAATACTGAAAGAGCAACCTGTTCTTTTATGACCCATCAAAACCATGTGTTTGCCTTTAGTGGTTAAAATAAAGGGTGTGCAATTTGGGAATAATCCAGCTATGAAGTTTCCTTAGTAATTGGCAAGTCCTGAAAGGTTTTCACTTTTGCAATTTAAAGGTGGTGAGCATGAAATTAATTTAATTTTCTTTTAGATTAGCCTTTAAGGGACACTACAAACCAAAGATGTTCTCAAATGATGAGCCCACATTTCAGTCATTTGACACTAAGATTATTTTGTTAACTACTTTTAAATTTCATTTATAGTGGGATTTAGTCAGAATGTCAGTCACTGTTGCTGTATCAAACATTCAGAACTGGAAAAATATTTACCACTTTCAGAGAAAGTCTAGCACGCTACTCAGCCCTAGCAGTACTATTATATGATCAGTTTACGCAACACACTCTTGTTTTTCAGTCTTTGTTTCAACACACCCATTCATTTGATTCAGATTCAACTGATTGTAGGCAAAAAAATACTTTCATGCTGTAAGTCCACATGCATTTTTGCACAGCACTTTTCAAAAACTCAAGGTGCAGGTTTGTGCCATTTGTTTAATGGATGGAAATCTGAGCATGACCCAGCTCTTCTTTTTGGAAATAAAGCCTGGTCGCACACGGTACTTGTCGCCATGCTCAGGCTGAAGATATGACTAATCTGGCTGAAATCAGTGGGATGACTCAAAATCCTTAAAATGCTGTACATCCACCCCCAGGGATGTTGAGTTCTGGGGGGAACATTTTTCACCTGAATTATACGGAATTCACTCTTTTGTCTGCAAGACTCTTTAAAACAGAGAATAATGAATATATTAGAATTTTACCCCCCAACTTTTGCTAGGGAGAATGCCTAAAGATTACAACCTCCATTTTAATTTTAAAATACAATAATTAGATCATCATCTTACGCTGTTCTGCATTTATTCCAGATTTGTGTACCAAATGTTCAATATCCTTTATATCGTATCATTTGCCTGCCCAAGGTGGTTTTGTTTTTCACTTATTGAACTTCTATAAATTTCTGCTTGTTTCTCAGGTAGGTTTGCTGCTGAGGAAGCCAATGTTATCTGCACTGACTGGGACTAAGCAGTGGCATGATTCCAGCATGAGGCAGTTGGTGTTTCCGAGAAGGAATTAAAACCTGAGTCCTTGTCCCCATGCTCAATCCTCTTTGAGGATCTGCACCTTCCCAGTAAATCATCCTTCAGCTTCCAATACGCCAAGAGCTTTCCATTGCCAGAAAATTTGTATATTCTTCAGCTGCCACTAAAATGTTTTGAGTTTGGTCCTTTAGGCTGGGCATGAGGTCTTTGTGAACTAAGAGAAAGGGCAGCATCAGCCAGCGTAGCAATACCAGCTGAAAGGAAAAGGAGAAATGACAGCACCCTTTATTGCTGAGCTGTTTCCAAAGGCTCTGGAATCCTCTCTGCGCCGCACACGCTCCTTTCTGCTGGGGTTTTCCCATCCCCGCTGTATATTCACTGATTCATCCTCTCCATTGCAGACACCTCAACATTTCCAAAGGAAGACAAGAAACCAGGTCAGCAGAGTCAAAGTAACCAAGGGAAAAAATACGTATACTTGTACTGAGAGAAAAGTCAGGGAAAAACAAGAATACCATAAAAAGGGATTTAAAAAAAAAAAAAAAAAAGAAAAAAGAAAAAAAAGGAGAAAAGAAAACATCCTCAAAATGATTTTAAAAACCAATGTCTGACAGCTGTAGAGTATTTGTTGTCTAACATCCCAATGGCTCGAAGCTAATGGTCCAGGCTCTGCCAATCCCACATCCAAGACATTTTGGGGTTACCCAATGTAACTACTAAATTGTAGCTGAACTCTTAATTACCTTTGTCCCTTAAGCTCATGGGGAGCAGCCTAACTTAAGGCACAAGCTAAGGTGTCACAGAAAAAATGCAAAATGTTCCTCGGTACAAAGCAAATGCTTGTTTTCCCTGTTGTATTCTCATCCCTCAATAGCCTGGACCGGAGCCATGTTCCAGCCCTGCTTTCCCTGGGCTGGTTCTGCCCAGCAGAATCCTACTGAACTGATGAGGAATAGCTTCCTTTCTATTGCCTTCTATTTCCCTGTTCCTTTACAGATTTTGTTTTTCAAAGTAGCTGGCACACGGCTGCTGCTCACACGCTCACAGTGGGTTCCTGGTCTCAGAACGTGAATGTTTCAGGCCAAAAAACAACTCCTCAAGCATCTATTGGCTCCAGCCTGTATTGAGTGCACAGGGACACAGCGAGCTGATCCTGCCCCAGCAGCCCATGCAACTGGGACAATCACAGCCACCACAAACAAACTGCAAGTTAAGTTCACTTGCATTTCTGCAGAATGTAAACCACACTGACCAAGGAAAGTTGGGAAAATCACCAGTGAATGGAGAAAAAAAGAAAAGGAAGATGGGTAAACCAGGAGGTAAGAATATGAACATTGTTTACTCAAAAATTAACATGTTGATTTGGATCAGGCTTCACAAAGCAATGAAATGTCTGCAAAAGTGACCTTCCCTCTGGTAGAGATTAAGATGTTGGATCAGACCCTGGATGGGCATGAGCTGAATTAATTGTTTGGCAGAGACACTAGACTGGTACAAACATTAAAGTCACCTACCAGTGCCATCTTGGGCATTGGTTCAACCCACAGGGGGGTAAGGTGCTAGGAAGGAGATCATGATTTGTGTCTTGACTCAGAGGTGGAAGGAATGAAAACATCCAAAACGCCTCTTCCCCGGATTTTAAGTGTTCATTCAGACCCAAGGTTTGGTTTTGACTCTATGAAGGTAAACTTAGTCCTCTAGAGGGCATGGTTACACTGATTATGTATTTAATAATTATCTAGTATTACCTTGGCTGTCGTTCACTTTTGATCAGGAGTCAATGAACTGACACAGGTGAAGCTTCATTATCATTAAACCTTGTAAGGCTTTCCATAGAATCTCTCTTCTTGAGAGGTCTGATGTGGGTCAGAAGTTTTGGGTTTCATCACTGGAGAAGTTTTCCAAGAGGTAGTTGGAATTCTTTCCTTCCTACCAGAATCCAGTGTGAAAATCAGCAGATCTATTTTCCACATGTATTTATGCTCCTCCCTTGGTCAATCCCAGCATCCTTTGGCAGCAACCTGGGCTGGGTCATCTGAACAGTAGCACAATATGGGGTTAGTGCCCATCCCTTACAGGAAGCATGGCAGCTCCAAACACTAGATGGAGATTATATGTGTTTGGCCAATTAGGTGGTTGAACTTGTTGAGCCAAAGTTCAAAGTTAACAAAACTGCGCTGATGTAAATATGGCCACCAGCTGTCCTCCTGCATGTGTTTTCCTGGTGTGCAAACAGAGCAGAGGTTGGAATCCAGGACTGCATAGCACAAAGGAAGATGCTGTCCCAGCTAATTCAAAAATCCACCTCCTTCACTGAGGCAGAACAAACTGTGCAAAGTCCTTTTAATCTGGGAGTCATGTCTTTGTAGGTCTTACACAAGGTTCACTTGTCCGTAATAGAAACACCTGCATTTTATTCAGTTTTACAATATTTAAATCCTCTTATAAAATAAACGGCTACTTGCTGGAATGTTGCCCATGCTGTATGTCCAAGATCTGATGAATTTAAAAGCTATTTTCTAAAATGCAGTGGAGAAAGAGAAGGACTGGAATCAGCCATCAGCTACTGCTATAGAGAAGTATTAGTTTATTTTTTGTGGCTTCCTTCAGCTTCTGAGTAAATTCCACACACATTATATGCTAAGATTTCTTTCTTGGGTGCCAAACCAACACCTAGGAACTGAAAAGGGTGTTAATCTGCACTAATTTGTTATCATCACTGAGCTGTGCCTTCTTGTTTTCCTTTACTTCTTTAGTTACACTTGAAAGTCTTCCCCAGCCATTGCATCATCTTCTTCTTCATTGCATCCTTCCTCATCCTGGCCCAGGATGATTATGTTCTTAGTTTCTAAATTCATGTAATTCATTTGTCTTTTTTTGAGTCCTTTCTCATGGCTGGGGAAGGCATGTTCTTAGCTGGTTTGAAAGATATCTCCTGGCCTGTGGTGAAGCAGATTTCTTTGGATGAATCTACACTTCCCAATTCAGTATGGATCTTGCAAGGGTTGGGCTGCCCTTCTCTGGGGCTGCCCCTGCTCCCAAACACTAGGCAAAGTCAATATGATTTGCTGCTTCACTCAGTTCTCTTGTTAGTGGGTTTGTGGGAAGAATACAGCCTAGAAAAGAGTCTTGCTCCACAGATTTAGTGCTGAGCTGATAAAATCTGACCTTTCTCCGAAAATAGATTAAGGTGTTCTAAGTGATATCATAGATATCACTTTTACTGCCAAAAACTCATTCACTCTAGACCTAGTTTGTGAAATGACTAAGATAGCAATTGCTTCTCAAAAATTGAGGCTGGATTTCTATGCACAAGAAAACTCCTTTTCATAGCTTAGGTAATAAATATTAAAATGTACAAAATGCATCCAGTGAAACTTTCATTCTCTGTTTTACGATGACAGCCAGGCAAAACTCTCCTTCAAAAGAGAAAAAAAAAATTTTGTAATTTTCTATTCTTTGTTTTGTCTTCATTTTCAGCTGACAATTGGATTTCAGAGCAGTAAGGATTTCCTGTGAGAACTAAGCTAGTTCCAATTTTCAGCTGATCTCTGCTCAGCCTGCTCATCTCTCCATATCCCCTTGATGCCTCTGATTGCATTTCACAAATTTTGAGGGCAGATGTTGGTTTGTGTTTAAATCAGCATGTCCCTGGCCTTAGACACCTCAGCTCTGTTACAACGCTAATGTTGTTATCAGCATTTAAAATAACACTAGGAACTAGTTATTCAGAGCAAATTCTGAGGCCAGAGGTGCCCTGATGAGGTCACTTACAGCTGATCCAGGTTCCTCAGCCCTGTGCAGGAGTTTGTGGTGTAGACATCCCCTGATACCACTGTGGGCTGGATGTACTTGTGTAATTTCTTGCAGCACACATGAAAACACAGCATGAATGCTGTGAGGAGAGAGGAAGGAGGGGGTTGGAACAAGGCTGTGTTGGCTTCAGCACTGGCTGTGCTGTCTCAGATCATTGTTATTGCAACCACCTCATCCTAATTCATCCATATCAGCCATTTCTAGGTCTTTTCAGCATTTCCCTCTTGCCATTGAGCTGAAGAAGGCTTTGGCTGTGCTTCATTATGCTTGGCTGGTGAGAGGGAAGGAGTGAGTGACCCTGTTATCCAAGTCCATCTCCACCGCAACATAGACAGCCAAGCACTGTTGGCCCTGATGGATATTGCTCAGCAGATCTTTGTCAGGCTTGTTCAAACAAGATATGTTACCATTGACCTACCAGCTAGAAGTTCATGCCTCTGACTCCAGGATCTTCTTGGTGTCATTTGTTCATTGAAATAATTAGTTATTGTAAGATTATCCCTTTAAGGAGGATCTTTTTGGTTTGTTTTAAAATGAATGCCACTCTTCTTGACGTCAGAGAGTGGGTAGGTAGCTTTTTCCTTTGCTTTCTATTCCAATGTGAGTTTGGGTTCATGAAAATGAGACAATCTATGCCTTGAACAGAGCCTACTTTACGAACCTCCCTAAGCCTTTGCCAATTTAATTCAATGCTGGCTAATGCAGCTCAAGCTCCTTTAAGTGAAAGGTGCCAATCAGGCAGAATTATGCAGTGGTTTTGCACAAAGCCAACTCACCTGTTTGCTGGAGACTTGAATCAGACCACCAAACACATTTTCAGTTATGCCTAGAAATGAGCCAAACCCACAGAGTCCAGATCCAAATCTGGCTTCAGACTCTCATGGTCTAATCCTGGTGGACTCTACGGATTCTTTACTTTAAACATCATGAGGAGATCAAAGAGTAACTTCAGCTGAGATCTCTGATCTGTGACAGAACATCAGTCCTGGTCTGGAGCTCCAAGGGGCATGGTCTGACCAACTTTTCACTCTTAAAACAAACAAATTTACAGATTTTGTTCTGATCTATTTTTGATGACTTCTGGGCTTTTACATTTCCTCCATTCCCAGATCATATAAGACCCTGGATCAGTTTGAGCATAGCACATCAAAAGTGATGGTGGCCCATATTATTTTCCCAATGGTTTCTGTCACATGTACAGTAGGAAGTATTTTGGATCTGACATCTGAAATAGCTTTTTTTCTTCATATTTCTCATCTGAATTCAGGGGAACTGGCTGTGCTGGGACTACAAGGAGGAAGGTTAAATTTCATCAAGCCTTTTTTGAAAGAACATTTAAGAACTAGCATTTGCTGTGGGGGCTGATAAGCAGGCGTGTGCATCTCATTTGCACCCTCTGAATCTCAGGTCCAAATCTAATAGAAGGAACAAAACTCTTCATCTTGCCAAAGAGGAGGCACTACATACTGTCCAGTCTATTGTATTAAACTATTTCTTTGGACATCTCGAGAGTCAAGGGCCGGACATCTTGGGAGAAATACCATTAGAGAACATAGAGCTTTTCATAAACAAATTTGTCTTAATGTTTCTGTGATCCATTAAAATGTGAATCCACCAGATATGCAGCAGAGCACTGAGGGGTGGTAGCCACCCTGTAAAAAAAATAATTTCCAGGGTGTAGTTTGACTTACTCAAGCCCAGCAGCTCCGTGGAGGGGTGACCATGGAGGTTCCCTGGAAATGAAAAGCAGGCATGTGGCTACAGGTCTGTGCAGCTGTAGCATTTCTGAGCTGAAATTATTCTTACTGTGTTTTCAAATTTCCTTTCAAGTTCCTAATTACCAACAGCCAAACAAAATCAGCTTGAAGACCTAAGTGTCTGCCATCCACAGCCCTACAACATTGCCAAGCCATATTGTTACACTGTTTAGTACGAAGGATTTTCTATTCCTTCAATGTATGTCTGGTTTAAAGTAACACTTTTTCTTTTGATTCTGTTTTTCTTCTTTCTCCTTCAGTGACCTTACCTCTGTGGAGTCCCTTGTCACCACATACAAGGGCTAATTTTTTTAAGGTCAGCTGGTAGGAATTTAGGTAAATAAGTGGGTATTCTCATAAATCACGTGTTTTCAGAGGGCAGTGGAGGTGCATATATTTCCATTGCCTCTGGAGAGATTTTTAGCCTTAGCTTCTTGATAAATCAATTAAATTTCTTTTGCTGACAAAAGTAAGAATAACACTGCTTGCAAACATATTTCATGCACTTTTTCTGAAGGACTTTGAGAATGTGACTGCCTTAATTGAATTCCCCAAAGAGTCCATCCTGAAAAACTCGACTTGGCCCAATTCCTGGTGACTTCAGTGGCACGTTGAGTTGTGGAAGGAAAGACAATGGGGTCCTGGGGAACATGAGGAAGAGCATTTGCAGCAGGTCAGGGAGGGGATCCTGCCCCTCTGCTCAGCCCTGGGGAGGCACATCTGCAGGGCTGGGTCCAGCTCTGGGCTCCTCAGCACAGGAGGGACATGGAGCTCCTGGAGCGGGGCCAGCGCAGGCTGCGGAGATGCCCAAGGGATGGAGCATCTCTGTGCCCAGGACAGGCTGAGGGAGCTGGGGCTGTTGAGCCTCCAGAGCAGCCCCTGAGAGGGGCCCCCAGCCCTGTGTGTCCGGGGGTGCAGGGAGGGGGCAGAGGATGGAGCAGGCTCTGCTCGGGGGGCCCAGCAATGGCACAAGAGGAACGGGCAGGAACTGATGCCCAGCAAGTGCCACCTGGGCAGGAGGAAGAACTTCTTGGCTGGGCAGTGACCACTGGGCAGGATGAAAAGGGAGGGGGACCAGATGCCCCACTGTGGCCCCTTCCAACCTTACCCAGTCTGTGATTTTGGGAAAGCAGCAGCAAACCAGCACAAAAGAAGTTGCAGACATAGGGCACTCTCAGAGCAGCAGCAGGAGGAGATTTGTTTCCCAGCGGAGATTCTTTCTACTGGTCCAGTTCCCCAGTGTTCCCATAGGCAGATGTGTACCCAGTCTCCACAGCCCTAAACAAACGCACGCAGACACTGCTCCATTCTTAGAAAGCAGATGACTTTTGTAAGAGGAGAAACTATTTTTACATGAAATGGAGGGACCTAAGTATAGATTAAGGACAGAGGAGCAAGGCTAAATGTGTTAAAAAAAAATAAAGGTGTAGAAACAGGTGTTCAGGATATGTCTTTCCCACCTTACATCCCTGTCCAAGTGAATCCACATTCGAGGACACAAAACATTGTAAGCATTCCTCCTTCTCCCAATACAACTGCATTCATTCTTCCATCCCACAGCTTTCAGCACCAGCTATATTCCATCCACACAGAAAATAGCCTGCATACCTCCTTGACCACAAACACATATCCTGCTCATGGTCTTCCATGCTTGCAAATGCAGAGCAAGTGGAGAATGTTAGACTTCCCACAGATTTTGGCTGTAGTTACAAGGTGTGTGATCCTTTTCATCTTTGCATGTTCTCCTTGGTTGCAGAAGTCCAGACTGTACTGAATTGCTTCTCCTTTAAAAATAGTTTGTGACATCAAGGGAGAAATAGTGACTTGTTTCAGATACCTAAAAATGAGTATCAGATAGAAAAGTCCTGAGTGATACCTGTAAATGTAGCAGTGATGTACTCACTGAATTAAGAGTTCTGGGACAAAAGGCAAGTCACTCTGTTCACTACAGACCATCTGAAATACTTGGGTTCTTAATCCTGATCAATGTTTCAATTGGAAATGCTGAGCAATTCAAACTAGTAAGACCTGACTATAGTTTGTTTTTTTCCTCAATGCCTGGCAGGCAGACCCTCAGATGTGTATTGCAGAATAAATATGTGTGACTAATTCTTTGTTGGCTCAAGATACTGCAAAGTAGTTGTCAAAAGGACACGCCAGGTAAGGAACTGAAGTGTTGAGAGAGAAGGAACGTTTACTGGAATCCCAGGACAACCCTTTTCTTACTATGATACTGTCAGTACCTGTAATAAAGTCTCCAGGAAGAAGTGATGAGGTGTCCAATTCTCCTTAACTCTGCACTGCAGGGGTGTAAGTGCCTCTGACCTTCAGAATCTCCAAGGCTCTTTGTGTCTACTCACTCCTGGTTGCTGCACGAGCAGAATTTTGCAGCTTTTATGGCTATAGTATGTCACAGAAGAGCCATCTGGAGGCCAATGTCCCATGGAAACTCTGTTTGCCAGTTGTGCCAGGACATTTTGTTTGTTTTTATGGGACAGCCATAAAAACACTTTCAGTTCCCACTTAATCCAGCAAATGAGGAGGAGAGTCAAAATTTCTCCTGTTCCCTCAGGCCTTTTACCTATCCCTGCCCATCCAAGCAGCCCTGAGGGATCTGCGTAGGTGTCAAAGTATTTCAAGTAGCACAGGTGACACAATGATGAGATGAAAACTAAATTGAGGAAATGTAGATTTAAAGGTTACAAACTAATGGAAAGTCAGTAAATCAGGAAATGGCACTGATGGCACAAAGCCTTAAGTGTCTGCAAGTCTGTAAGTACTCAAATTCAGTCTGGAGTCCCCTTATTCTGCATTGAGTGGAGAGACATTTGCACATTGCTGGACAGGATAGTGAAGAAAATTGTATTTCTATAGAGTCACTTTTTTCCCATTCCATATGATATAAGAGAAGCCCTTTGCCACAGGGATGGAAGAGTTCTGCTGCAGTCCCACCCTCCTTCATGCTCCCTGTCCAAAAGGCTCCTCTGTAGCCCTCACTTCAGTCTGCACAAGTCTGAGGGTACAAAGTGAAAAGGAAGAAAAAGAATTAACTCAGTGTCAGTGGAAATACTACTCCGGAGTTTGCCCCAGCTGCCAGATGTGGAAGTGGCTGGCAGGGGCAGAAGGGCTGCAAGTTTTGGACTGGAGCAGGTTTTTAATTCTCGTATTTTTTGGGAAGCTCTGAAACCGCTCACTCCTCGTCCAAACACCCTCACCCATCCTCTTGGATCCTGCTCATGGGTCTAAAGCTGGGCTGCAAATCTGCAGCCAGGGACTCTCACCATTAATTCTGCCATTTCACCCTGCAGATCTGACCTCTTTGAGAGTGATTTGATGTTTCTTTAAGCAACACCCCGTCTCTATGAAGAAATGCCAACCGAGGAGAAGTTTCAAGCTTGCTATTTTTATTTAAGCTGTTGGAACACTATGGACATAATGTGAGTAACTGGACCAGCCAAGAGAGTGTCTGTCAGTCAGTGACTCAGTCTTCAGATCAGACAGATGCAAGCCATATAAACAGGTTCAGCCCAAAAGTCATGATAATAAATAATTTATTTTCAAAAGATTTCAAAACACCAAATACACTAAAGTGGGTGTTTTCTTTGGAAGCAGGAGTTACTGGTCGGCTGGATTTGCTTCCCACACCAGGAATAACATGCTCGGAATGAGTGGAGGGAGATTCTGACCACCATTCTGCCAGAACCTACTTGATTCTTGGTTGAAGACTACTTAGACTTAGGAAATCACTCAGAAATAAATTAATTAACTGTTTTGAGGGACGTGGCATCATCAGGTTTGCATTCCATCACCCAAGTAGAGAGATCGAGGTGAGCATGTGGAGAAAATGGACTTTCAAGGAGGGGGGATTTGCTGCATCATCCACAGTCCCAGGACATCTAAAGATGATTTGAGGTCATATGAACTGCCACATAAAACAGGGAAAAGAAATATGTGGCAAAA
Organism: Serilophus lunatus; assembly: GCA_013399895.1. Taxonomy (NCBI): domain Eukaryota; kingdom Metazoa; phylum Chordata; class Aves; order Passeriformes; family Eurylaimidae; genus Serilophus; species Serilophus lunatus. The sequence goes on from VXBA01002779.1 coordinate 249,119, forward strand.
CACTCAGATGAGAGGTAGAAACATGGACGCTTAATAGGGAATACTCTGAGGACACTACCCTTCATCCAGAGCACTCTGTTGGATTCCAGTGCCACTCCTCTTGAAAAGGAGATGGGGGAAACTAGCCAGAGGTCGCACTAAAATCCTACTGCAGGCAATCTGGAAATGTGGTGCTTCGAGATCTGTGTTCACAAAGGATTCCTAGAGGTACCTAAAGAGATCCCACAGTGATACTGAAGCAGACCCAGGGCTGCTTTGGGCAGATCCCTGGCAAAAAGTCCTCTCTTTCCTGAGACCCTGCTCTCTAATGCTGGAAAGTCCAGGTTGAGGAGTTCAGGGCTCAGGGCTGCCTTGAGGAATGTGTCAGATAAAAAGTCCTTGAGCAAAGATAAGACCCTTGCTCCCAGTCATCTGCAGCAGGGTGGGATGAGGAGGACAGCAGCTTGCTCCAAGGGACCCCAGGGATCTTCAGGAGCTGTCAGTGATGTTGTAGCCTCACTAACTCTATAGATACATGAGTTAAGTGGGAATGGAGCACACTGATCCACGATATTTTAGGTGTCACAAAGTGTTTGAGATCCCGATGCTCTAATTAAACATTTTAATATCTTACTCATTCAAAGTCTCACTGCCTCTACACCAGGTAGAATCAATATAGGAGCAAAAATATAGGCACAAATATGCAAATAAGGTTTCCAAATATTGCAAATGATCTGTGTAAGTTGAATTTAGAACAGAATTTTTCAGTAAGCTGGATATCTTCTTGCTAGGAGAAAGGAAGAATAAAACATCCAGTACCATTAGCAGCATATTCCAAGTTTCTCAGTTTTCTTACCCATGCACTTGATTTTGAGGAAAAACAATACAAATTATCAAGCAAATCTTTACTCATGATGTCTGTTTAATGTGGTCATTTAGGAAGACATACAAATAGATATTTATTTTTACCATTATCTATCTGTGCACATCTTGTATTTGCCTGAACGAGGAGAAAATCCCAACTGCTTTTCTCTCTCAGCTCCCAGGGAACTTGGCACATTTCTGCTGCATCTTTGGATGGAGCGTCACACCCACCCTTATTTGCAGCACTGCTGTCTACATACTTGCATTTACAAATTGAGACATTGTTCTGTCTCCATTTACAGATGAAAAGCAGTAAGTTTGCGTGGAAAGCTTTATGTAGCTGCTGTCATCGCAAACTCAGAGTAGGCTCTGCAAGTTACAGCTGCTCATGAGTTCAGCAAGGAGTTTAGTAATAAAGGTGCATGGAGTTGATAAGTACAGATGTGACTTGACTTCCCTGTATAGCCTGAATTGTTTGTGAAAATAACCTCAGAGAGCTGATGGATAAGAAGGAGCACTTTTTAATAGTCATTACTCCCTCGGGTGCTACTGCAATTCCAACACCTGTAATGGCCAGTGAGCATCTCTGCCAACTAAAATACATCTCTTCAGAAGAATAACTAATACTTTGGAATAACTGTTAGATATCTAATGCTTCTTTGAAAAGTGGAGGATTTTGTTCATATGTCCTGGAATAAAGCACCCAAAATGGGTTTATTTGAGGAGTTTGGAAGAAGTGGAAGAGAGTATGGAGCAGATTCTTTCATTTAAGAACATTCATCAAGAGGACAGGAGGATATATACAGGTTGGGGCAGCGGAAATAAATAGCAAAGCAGGTACAATCACTGACAAATATTCTTACAAGCCAGGCTCCCAGGCTGAGGGCTCCAAGCTATCGAATACTTTGTCAGTCTCAGCAAGCTGGTAAATAAAAGAAAGGTTCTTCCACATAAATCTTTGCAGTGATCCTCACAAAGAGTGCTTTCAGCCTGAGCTCCTACTTCAATTCTCTACAGCTGGGGGAAAGCACAGTGAGTCTTGTTTACACATCCAGCAGCAGTTTATGACAGGCTCCATCTCATCTCAAGGGTCTGACATATACGTGTAGCGTTGTCCAATTCGCAAATTCATGCATCTAAAAGTTTAATAAGTTCTTCATTTGATTTCTTAATGTTTTTCACAGAAAGTTAACGTTTTTCCTGGCAGAGCACAGACTGTGAGCTCTTTTATCTGCACCCCATAACGGGCTAGGATGTCTCTTTGAGCTTGGCCAATAATTTGAAAGTTATCCAGATTTTGTTTTTCCTGCAGGTTTAAATGAAAAGTGAATGTTTTAAGTGGAAGAGTAATAGGTACATTGAATTTGGAAATATGACCACAGCAGCAGCAGAGCTGTGGAAAAATTCAAAGAGTCACTAAATCTTTAAAACTCAATTGTTTAGAAATTAGTCACATAGTTTAAAAATGACATTTTGGCAAAGCTGGGTGAGTTATCCTTCCCATCATATATTTTATTAAACCTTTGCCATATGTCCAGTCTTAACTGGCCAGGAGTGTCCCCAGGAGTGTCTCCCGGCTGCTTCCAAACCCACTAAATGACCACAGGACACCATTTCCTGCCATTGCTCATCAGCACTTGAAGAAGACTTGGTTCTTGATTCTGAATTCCTGGAAGCAAAGTGGAACTCCTGCCATTTTCCTTTGGCAAAAGGTCTGAAACCTTGGGAAGGGAGGCCACTGGAGGAGGTGATCTTTCTCTCCCATGATACTGGAAGTATCATAAGCTAAGCAGCTTTGAGTTTCTTAAGACTGAGCTGCTTCTCTCACGCTGTAGGAGCAGAAGAACATCTGGTCTTAGCTACTGTTTTTCAACTGGATCATCTTGTGCCTCACTAAAATGAATGAGAAACACATGCAAGCTATATTTTCAAAAAGTTGTATTTCATTGATGCAACTAAAGTAGTGATTTTCACATGCAATTAGATACACAGATGTAGACAAGCAACAATTTACACACACACTACATTTCCAACAAGGCTCTACGTACATTCCCATATGCTTTACACATGTGATATTAGGCACATGGTGAAGAGGCATGGGAAAGTATTTACATGTGCAATTGTATCTTCCCACAGCAATGCCTGGGAATTAGAAAAGACTAACTTAGACAATATTTTGGATCTGATGACACTTTCAATTCTGTTCTGCAGGCCCCACTAAAAATAATGCTAATTATTAATTATGGTGTGCCTACAACCACTCTTCCCCAGGCATTTTGCAATAGGCCAGAGACGAGGAGCTCAAATCACCCTCATGTTGTTCTTCATTCAAGAAGTGTCTTGGAACTGTCATCAGTGTCCAAAGCCCTTCCGAAGCATCCTGTACAAAGACATCTCCAAGACACTGATGAAGAATGAAAAACTGAAGAGCAACTGGAGAGAGCTGGGGATGTTCAACCCGGAGAAGAGAAGGTTACAGGGAGACCTTAGAGCCCCTTCCAGTGCCTAAAGGAGCTACAAGACAGCTTGAGAGGGACTTGGGACAAAGATGGAGTGTCAGGAAAAGGAGAATTGATTTAAACTGATAGTGGGAAGAGTTAGATGGGACATTAGGAGGAAAATCTTCCTTGGTGGTGAGGTCCTGGCACAGGGTGTCCAGAGAAGCTGTGTCTGCCCCATCCCTGGAAGTGTCCAAGGCCAAGTTGGACTGAGCTTGGAGCGACCTGGGATAGTGGAAGGTGGAACAAGATGAGATTTAAGGTCCTTTCCAACAAAAACCAGTCTGTGATAGTCTCATTCTATGATAGTCCAGCAAAACAAAAACATTCAGGAGATGCAGGTCAAGATCATAAAGAACCATAAGAGGTTTGGGAATTTTTTTCATTTTTAATGATATTGCATCTTGAGCCTTTCGTGAAAAACCATGAGAATGTTTTTTTTTATTAGAAAGGCAAAAACCAAAGTACTGTGCTCTGAAAAATGCAGAAGAGTAAGAGTCTTGGAGAAGGGGAGTGACTGGGGAGTTGGCTTGGCCCTTAGCAGTGCATGCTTTCCTGCAAGACTTCTCATGGACTATCTGGAGGCTCCTTGAGCCTTAGGTGTCCAGGTGATAAGACAGGAATAATAGGCTTTTCTTCTTTCAATGTGTGAAGATAGAGGCAGGGCGTGGTAGACTGGAGACAGTGCAGTGGTTCATAATGACATAATAGGAGCCACTGGTGGAAAAAAATAAAATTCCTTATGTCTTTTCAATGCAGAACCACTTAAGAAAACCTGAACTCTAATGACATTTAAATATTTGTGGATGTTTTTCAGAGAGCACAGTATATGCAACCGTGAAGACCAAGCTCCTGTGGATCCAGTTCCATGAACTTGCTCTTCAGTGTTGGGGTTCACTGGGATGATACTGTGGGGTGTCTCAGTCTGTGTGAAGATCGACAGCAGCTGTGAGTCTCCAGAGGTTGTTAAGCTGTGCAGTTTGGATGCCAAAGCCTGTACAGCATCAGCCATGCAGGGAGATGGCAAGTGAGCACCTTGGAGAATAAGGCTGTGGGCAGCAATAAGAGCTGGTGGCCATCTCAAAACTGGGAGAAGGAGGTAGCACAGGAGGGGCTAGAGAGGGCTCGTGGACAAGAGCCAGCCTCTCATAGGTGCAACCAGGGGTGGGTGAGAACAAGCTTGTGGGGAGAGGAATGGGCAGGCAGGGGCTGGGGTACAAACAGGGTGTTGAGCCAGGCTGGGGGAGGGAGGATCATGAGTCACAGCCACCTGAGTTCCCAACAGCTGGTGCTGAGCTGCACATGTCCTTACACAGGGAATTACCTGCTGCAGTCCTGGCTCAGAGCTTACAACAGAGATCTGCTCATGTCTCAAAACAGATAATTTCTGTGACCCCCTTCAGTCCTTGTTTCTATTAACAGGCCAAGCAAGTTCTAAGTGCCAACATACTGAAGAAGTGGAAAAGTTGATTTGTAGGAGGGAAGAGAGAAGAACGAAAAAAAAAAAAAAAGAAAGCCAAATTATTTCCACAATGGTTGCATTCCCATGTCTTAACCACAGTATTCCCAGCACGTGCATTTTTATAGTGTATCTGAAAACCAATCCCAAGCTTCAAAGATTTTAAGGGAAGCAAAGCTGAGAGGATGACAAGGGGAGTGAAGTCAGGCAGAGAGAAGCAGAGTATGGGAGCAGAGCTGAGCTGGATTGCCTGACACCCTCTGTCCTGCAGTACCAGCTAGGACCTCACTTTGCAGGTGACCCAGGACAGCAGCACCCAATAGGAACAGGAAGATCTCAGTTATTTAAGGGGTTTTAGTTTCCTTTCAGCAGGTTGAAACAGCAGGGCATGACCAAAGTATGTGTAAGTGCAGCTTCTTTGTCCCTGGATTAAAACAAAGCGAGTCCTAGTGCTGTGGATGTTGCCCAGGTGGAGAGAAGGGGTGGTCAGGGACTGGAATGTGTCCTGTGCTGTACCTGGTGGTGGGTCATAGCTGGAGAGAGGTGAGCAGAAGCACTTGTTGTATTACATAGGACGTGCAAATGTGGAACATTGCTGATGTATTTTACTCAGCTGTGGATGTTTGAGGGGCTGAAGGGAGTAGTTCATTTGGTTGCCAAAAGCCTGTGCAGCTACAAACCAAATTGCTGCAGCAATACCGACATCCTCATCACCCACACAGAATACTTTGTTATCAGCACAGGCTGGGGTAGTCCTGCCAGAGAAGATCTGTGAAGAAGGCCCTGAGGGTCCTGGTGGACAACCAGCTGTCCCTGCCCAGCAGAGTGTCCTGGGGCCGAGGAGGCCAATGGGGTCCTGGGGAACATGAGGAAGAGCATTTGCAGCAGGTCAGGGAGGGGATCCTGCCCCTCTGCTCAGCCCTGGGGAGGCACATCTGCAGGGCTGGGTCCAGCTCTGGGCTCCCCAGCACAGGAGGGACATGGAGCTCCTGGAGCGGGGCCAGCGCAGGCTGCGGAGATGCCCAAGGGATGGAGCATCTCTGTGCCCAGGACAGGCTGAGGGAGCTGGGGCTGTTGAGCCTCCAGAGCAGCCCCTGAGAGGGGCCCCCAGCCCTGTGTGTCCGGGGGTGCAGGGAGGGGGCAGAGGATGGAGCAGGCTCTGCTCGGGGGGCCCAGCAATGGCACAAGAGGAACGGGCAGGAACTGGTGCCCAGCAAGTGCCACCTGGGCAGGAGGAAGAACTTCTTGGCTGGGCAGTGACCACTGGGCAGGATGAACAGAGAGGGTGTGGGTGTCCGTCCCTGGGGATATTCCAGAGCCCTCTGGACACAACCCTGTGCCCTGTGCTGTGGGATGGCCCTGCCTGAGCAGGAAGGTGGGACTGGATGAGCCACTGTGGTCCCTTCCAGCCCAAACAATTCTGTCATTAATAGCATCTATTCATTGCACAACCTCATTTGTCTGCAGTAAATAATTTTCTTTATGGCTTTGTGGCTTGGTCATAATCCACTGTGTATCTAGTGACTTTTGAGGCAGAATTTAAATGTGACCTCAGCTGATAGGTTATAACCTGCTCTATTACACTGCAAGATCTGAAATCTCATTTCTTTTGGGTGAAATCACTACTGCCCTTGCAGGAATGGCTGTCCTGAGGTTGCAGTGTGCAGCAGACCATGCCAGCACCACACTGCTTAGGGGAGAGGCAAGGATTTGTGAGAGGAACTGTCTCTGTAGTGCTTTTTTTCCTTTAATAATACCAATAGAGATTGTAAATGTCTGATTGTCCATATCCAAAGGGCCAGGATTAGGAAACATCACAATTGGCAGATACTCTTAGAAGATGTCCAGGCCATTTGGCTTCTCATAGGCTGAACTACTTTCTGACTGTGGCAGACTTCAGAAAGGTGTTTGCAGCAGTGACCTGGTCTGTCCAGGAGTCATGTGTGGGACTCAGTATTGGGCCCAAAGGGACAATTATAGTGTTCTGACTTGGAAGAGACCCACAAGGACCATCCAGTACAACCCCTGGCCCTGCACAGGCCCATCCCCAAGAGTCCCCCCCTGTCCCCAGAGGATCATCCCACCCCTCCTGCAGCTCTGGCAGCCTTGGGGCTGTGCCCACTGCCCTGGGGAGCCTGGGCACTGCCCAACCACCCTCTGGGCCAAGAAGCCCCTTGGCCTGAGATCCCCCCTGACCCTGCCCTGACACAACTCCAGCCCATTCCCTGGGCTCCTGGCCCTGGTCCCCACAGGGCAGAGCTCAGTCCCTGCCCCTCCTCTGCCCCTCCCCAGGGAGTTGTCCCTGCACTGAGGTCTGCCCTCAGTCTCCTCTTCTCCAGCTCAACACACCAAGTGACTGCTCAAAAGGCAAAAATTCCAAACTGATATCCCAGTTGGCGGGAAGAGAACAGTCCTAGAAATAGCTGAGGTTTTCAGGAAAGTATGACTTTAGCTGGCAAGAGCTCAGGTGTTTTCTAGGCACTGAATTAATGGAACTAGTATCTCAGAAGAGCATCCTGAACCTTCCAGTTTTTCTGCTGTAATCAGAGGGAATTTCACAGGTCCATCCTTTCCACAAGCATGTCCCTATTGGCACTGGCACTGCATTGATCTGTAGACATCTGGATGTCAGGTGTCCTGCTGTAAGCCAGAAGGGGACCTGGAGTGTGGGATATGCAGTGTGATCACAAGCCTGGCTTATACATCTCCCGGGAAAATAGTCAGTGCGTGGAGCACTGGGCAGTGCGGTGCCTGCACCACCAGGCTGGTGCACCTCGTGTGTTAAGGACCCATAGTCAATGTACTACAGCAGATCTGCAGTTTGTGCTCCATTTCCACCTGAGGTATGTGTGGCTAACTCCCAGTTCCCTCTGCGATTCCTTATTGAGAGATATAGCAGCTCTGATCTCCCCTTTCACATCTCTTGATGCTGGATGCACCCTGGCCATCAGCTGCTTGTTTGGGTGAGAGTGGTCCTGCCTCTGCCATCATTCCCCCTTGGGCAGCAGCATTTGAAGACACTCAGTGTCATAGCCAGTACAAGTTTACATATCTATTCAGTCTGTTTTCCATCCCAGCATCCTCTCCAGACACAGGGGACAGCAGTAGTCATTCAGCTAATGAAATACTATTTCCAAAAAAGCTCCAAGCCGATGCCAGGAGCCACTTCCTAAGCAGTGTGTCCATCCCATGTGATGGAGCTTCTCTGCAATCTGAGAGTTTTGTCAACATCTCAGTATTATTAAAATGTTGCTTTTAAAGTCAATTTCCTTTTCTTTTCTTTGTAGTTTATAGAGTGTTACTGATGACCTTCTCCCAGGCTAAAGTGAGGATCAGTTCCAGGTTTGCAATCATATCAACAGTAGATTTGTGATTTAATTTGAGGAGTGCTTGCATAATTACCCAGCTCACACACACCTCTCAGTCACACTGAGTTTCTTTGTAACTAGTGAGTCTTTCCAGAGAAGAGAAGGAACAAGGCTGGTTGATGCACTAAGCCGCTGTGCAAATCAATGAACTTCTAGAATGAACCCAGTCTCTGCAAAGACAATGTGTCCTGAAAGCTGTCTGGCCTTATTTTAAATGGAAACGGCTCAACTTCCTTAAACTGAACATTTCAGCCAACAGCATCATGTTGATGTTCTTCCCTCCCCCCGCCATTTATGTTTGGGTCAAAATGTTTTTGGATTTGTTTTGCTGTTATAGCTTCTATAATCTACAGCAGCATGTTGCCTACACAAGGCAGGGTTTGGGCAATGGTGATCCAAAAGATACTCTTAAATAGTTGAACGTGCTGCTAGTGGGAAATGTTTGGAGCAGTGATTATGTTTCAGGTTTATGAAATATTGCCTTTAGTATCAAGTTTAAGTGTCTTTGGCAGATAATGATGGGATGAGCTTTGCCAACCTAACTCTATTTTGGGATATCTTTGTAGGACTGTGTTATTGCACCCTGCATGAATCTGGGTGTATCTGTAGGTTAAAGAGTGGGGCTGCAAAGTAGAACTTGTCAGGGCACCTAGGGAAGGTGTGACGGACCTTTTGGTAGCCTGTTAAGGCAGCCAGGTGCTCTCCAGCCCTGTTTGGATGAAAAAGCTCTGGTGTTGGAAGGTGAATGGGGCCAAGGGGACAGTGCCATCTGGTGGGCTGGGTACCAGCCTGTGTACAGAACAGCTTGGGGCAGCCTTTGAACTCGGTCTGCAGCAAGCTATGCACTGACCTCCAGTAAAAAAGAGCACCCTGGAGCCTGTTCTAAATCATAGGACTGCTCCAGCCCCAAAGGCAGAAACACATCTGGCCGGGGTCCCATAGGGAGAGCAGGGATGGAGGGATTGCTCTGTCTCATGGTCAGAACTCCCTTTACTGGAGTGATCTTCTCATGGCTGCTTGTACCAGTCTTGGGCTATCAGAGCTGGGAAATAATTTCCATTTGTCCTTTCTTGGAAATACAACTTCTGCTTTAAAATGTTATTAGTCTCTGTGCCTGGACTCACTGACCAACCTGCCCCAGGTATGGGCATCCTTGTCTCCCCACCATCACATCTCTCTCCAGGATTTCTTGACAAGGACCTGCTCCAACGCTGCCTTAAAAACACATCCCGCTGAGCTCCAGGTGCCACCTGAGGTCAGACAACCCCTCCTGACCTTGTCAAACCCTTGTGCTGGATTGCTAGGCTGATCTTAGGAAAGAGGCTCAAAGCAGGTGAAGGTCACCCAGACTGACATCTCACAACCTCTCACCTTCCCTGCACAGTTGTGAAGACAAATCCAGGCCCCTTATGTTTCAATTATCTAGACCTGAGACACTGTTCTACAGCTTCTGCTGTCTTTCCAGTTTAAAAGGTTTTAAGCTTTTACATTTTTCTTTAATCATTTAAAAATGAGTTTTTGAAAAGGCAGCCAGGAAAGAAACCAGCAAACCACCAGTGCAAACTAGTCATGAGCCCTGATAATGTCACTTTTTCCTGTAATGGAGCGTAACCAAAGCAGATGAATGACTTCTCATGCTAATACAAAACTATATTCACTTACTTGCAGGTGATTTAACTACTCCTGAGGATGAGAACATTTTTAAATGCCCACACAAGAGGTGGAGAAGGATGAGCACAGGCCACACTGAGCAGCAAAGGGCAGTGCTTGTGCTCCCCATCGCAGATGAGCCCTGGCTGTGCACTGCTCTGTTCTCACCTTTGCATTAAGCAATAATCACTCTTCGTGTTGGCTTTCTGCTCAAGAGAAAAGTTAATTTCAGCGCCTACAACTCTTCTAAATCTCTTCAACTGGCAGAAAAATGATGTGGAAAAAAATTGGCAGAATTTTTTTCTGCATATTAAAATAAATTACTCTGATTTCAGATATATAAGCTAATGTATCTCCTTTCAGAAACAATTCTTAACTTCATACATGAGTTTTAGAGGTTTCAATGTTTAGGATATGGAAAAAAATGCTTCTGCTGGTGGAATCCTGTCAATCTGATGGCCAGGCTCACCCCCTACATCAGCCCCTTCTCCCAAATGCTCTGTTCTAAAAGCCTCCTGTCCTCAATACCAGGGCATTTCCAAGAAAAGGAAGGATGTTCGGCTCTTACCTTCTCTGCCTCATCAAGTGGGAAGCACGATTGCTCGCACAAAGGCCGAGTCTCTGCCCATAGGGATCCGCTATCTCAGGAAATATAAAACAAAAAATATATATAACAAAAGACCTTTTATAGACAAGATGAAGTATTTGCAAGATCTCTTTAAAAATATTATACAAAGTACACTTTTTCAGAAACAACACATACTAAATGGACAATAATAATAATAATAATAATAATAATAATAGTAACCCTGACAGAAGATACTGAAAAATTTAGAGTTTGGGGGAGAATTTCTGAAAAATCAGATTTTCCAGATGAAAGTCTGCAGTTATCCTGTTACTCTGCTGGATGTCTGGAAGGAGCTGAAAGTTGAGAAATAGATGATCCCACTCCTCTAAAAACAAGATTTCGGTAGCAAAGCATACTCTCCCAATTCTCTTCAGTATCTCCCAGTTTGCCTTTTTCATAGAATCATCACAGAATGGTTTGGATTTGAGGGGATATTAAAGAACATCTAGTTCCAACCTACAGGTATGAGCAGGGTACCTTCCCCTGACCAGCCCCTGAACTCTTTCAGGGATGGGGAATCCACAACTTCATTGTGCAACCTGATTTTTTTCCTCTCTAGTTAAGGCTTTTGCAGGAAGGACCCCCTCAGTGGTCTAGGGCTGTGTTAAGGGCTGCCTGGCCAGGCTTGTTTTGTACTGTCACCCTTTCTTTGTCATGTTAGCCAACTCTTCCTTTTATTTGATTGCATGTTTAAGGCTGAATGTAGCTCCCAGGAAATCTTGTATAACTCAGCTGACCTGTCCAAGAGAGCAAAATTTGGCTGTTCGTGACTGTGGTGTGATGATCTGGAGTCCCCCACATGGAAGGTGCTACAGAGATACAGGAAAAATGGACTTTTCAATGCTGGGGGCGCACAGAAGGGAGAGGAGATCTGTGCATGGCTATGTCAGCCTGGGGAGTACAAAGTGGGTTCCCATATGGTCAGTTTTCAGGATTTCTCCTGTTTCAAATCTGCATAAATGGCCCACTAAAGGAGGCCAAACTATTAAAAACAGCTGACAACGAAAAAGGGGGAGGTGAACGCCAAGCAAGCAGCACGTAAACTATGTAACTGAGCTGACAGATGGCAAATTAATGTTGTCAAATAGAAAGAAGTACATAAAGCTAAGGAGCACTATGACCAGATTGCTTTCTTGCACATGAAGTCTTTAATCATATGGATATCCTTGCTATTTTTACTCTAATGAGATTGGGAAAGAAAAATAAGACTGAGGCATCAAATTTAAGATGAATTTGCTTTGAATCCACAAGAAGTTGAAGCCCTTACAGAAACAAGGAGAATTATTTGCCAGGCAAAATTAGTGTCACAGATGAACTTGTTTGTGCTTCTGAATTTTGACATGTTTATTTTATTGGTAATACTGCTGTAGCGAAACAGTAATAGCCAGTGTAGATAAGCAGTCAAAGGAAGTTGACTGAAAACTGATGTTCATGGAGCTTTGTGCCCTTAGGCAAAGGCAGAATAAGAACCCAACCCACCAAACCTCTTCCCTCTACTCATCGATGAAAGATGGAAAAAAAAAAAAGAAAAAAAATTTCTGTTGTAAGATACAACTTGATAAAGTAGCAACGGTCCAAGTACATGAACATCAAATAACTATTTGCCCATTGTGAGTTTTATACTGAGAACACAAATTGGATTTGTTTCAAGTATTTCTTTAATGGTAAGTGTGAGGTTGTCTTTTAATCAAGAGGTTAATGTGGGCTCTGACAACTATTAAGGTATTCACACCTCTGATTAAAGGGAGAATCGGCCTGTATTTGAGCAAGGAACTTGGTAAACAAACACATCAATCATGGGAAAATATCCCCCAGTATGTGCATGGTCAGAGAAAGCCGCCAGGGCAGTTAAAAGGAAGCAATTTTCCACAGTGCTTGGAGGTAGGTAATATAAAATAATCCATAATTAAGTTTAATCATGGCTTATCAGACCTTTCGAGGACTGTGAGCATTGTGGTTAATGCTTAACATATTGTGTTAGCTGGAAGTTTCCTCTGATGCCACTTCAGTGATACAGCTAGCCCATTTTATTTGGAAGTGGCAGATGTGACAACTGTGTCTGGAGACCAGATTTGTTGCTGATATGACTTGGGATGCTTGCAGTGAGAGCTAATATTATGATCCTCTGCTAAGAAAAAATGTGTTTGTTCAATGGAGCCAATGGAACAACCCAATTTACACGTAAGAGCCTGGCCCAGCTGTTGTAATTGCCAAATCCAAGTCTCTAAGTCTTGGTTAAAGGAGACTCAGGGGAGACCACATCAGGCTCCACAATTAGCTAAAATGAGGTTACATCCAGGGGGTCATTGGGCTCTGCTCCCAGGGAACAAGGGCCAGGAGGAGAGGGAACGGCCTCAGGCTGGGCCAGGGGAGGGTCAGGTTGGACAGGAGGAGGGATTTGTTCCTGCAAAGGGTGGCCAGGCCTTGGCAGGGGCTGCCCAGGGAGGTTTGGAGTGCCCATCCCTGGAGGTGTCCAAGGCAGGACTGGCCGTGGCACTCAGTGCTCTGGGCTGGGGGATCAGGTACAGCTTGGACTCAATGATCTCAGAGGTCTTTTACAACCTTAATGATTCTTTGATTCTATGATTCTTTGATTTTATTGACTTAAGCTAGAAGCTGCTTCAAGCCCCTTGTAAGGTCTGTAGTTCTTTTACTAGAAGGGGAAAGAAGTGCCTGCTTCTTGTAAAGCTACTGCTGCCCTTCTCTTCTTGCCTGCATCAAGCAAGGAATAGCCCTGTGGTTGTTTAAAAGATGAGCTTTCCAGCTCCAGATTACATAAGTCAGTGGTGGCCAAGGCTGTTTGCTAGAATGAAAGAAGTCTTCTGTCCTCATCCCATGTGGCCTGTACTTTTACAGAATGGATTTACATTAGCAGAGGGTAAAGATATGTTGATGTTCCAAGTGCCCTTCCCATCACTCTTTTTTTCCTGAGATTGATGTGAAGTGGACAGTCTGTTATGTCAGGCTGTCCTGCACAGGCAAGTTGTCCTTGTGCTGTCCTACAGGACAGTGTCTGCTGACACTGAAACCGATGCTGGGTAAATGCAGAAGCACGAGAGGAAAATGGTGTTTCGTGGTTTCAAATTGACTCAACTGCGAGTGGCCACCAGATAGAACAAGTGATGGCACCAGATAAACCAGAGGCGCTAAAGGCCTGTGGGTCACACCACAGGCGGGGGTTCAGCTCTAGGCAAGAGGTGCCATAAATGAGATACCTATGGAGAGGAGGTGACACCAGTGATGGTGAGAGGAGAAGCTGCCAGCACCAGAATTAGCAGCTTTACACCTGCATTAAGTACAGCATCAAAGAGAGTTTTTTTCCAAAGGGAGAAATTTACTGAACTTTCAAATCCTAACAGATTTTTTTCTGCAACAAAGTCACAAAGGAAACCTCAGCCTATTCATCTCGCTGGACAGGATATTTTAGCAGAAACATAAAAAATCAGATGCTGATGTGGAAAGAGCTGGTAAAACCACCCCAACCCACTCACGACAGTCAACACTAATGCTGGGAGAAAGATGATTTTCTTCACTTTTGAGCCAGTAGCGTGCAACACCTCAACCAGTAACAGTGGGATCTCAGAGGCTTTTAGTAAATCAGATCCTTCAAGAATGATATTTTAAGATGATGCCGTTCTGGATTACCAGATCTATATGCATAAATATATACAGTCCAGTAAGCCATGCTAAGGGGCTGCACACTGAAACCTCAGTCTGACCCTAACAAGGGTCATCTATGGGGCCTCAGTCCATTGGGACTTCTTAGGAAGATAGCTTCATTTTCCCAAAATGTCCAATTTCTTGTGTACCTCTAAAAGAGAACATTTTCATGTGGGTCTTCCAGGGCTGGGTGTGATTTTCGGATCTGCTGACATATATTATAACATTTCAATATAAGATTGCAGATCTTTTTTTCTTAATATCTCAGCATTTAAGTAAAGCTGATCAAACTTTTGCAGGCAAAGGATTTCAGAATGAAATCCAGTCTGGAGAAAAGTGGGAACTTTTTATTAATCAAAATATGCCATTTAACACTATCAAAATCAACATTCATATGTACTGAGATGACATTTACAAAATTTAATTTATAATCTTCCAGTCAAAAAACACAATCCTGAAGAAAAAAAAAAGTTCACTGAAATACAAAGTATCTTAATTTTGATAAAAAATTTGGAGGAAATGTTCTGGAGCTTGAAATATCCTTGTCCACTTTGGTAGTTCTTGGGCTATTCACAAAGCTCCCTTTTGGCTGAGAACATATCTGCTCCCTGTTTCTCAAACCTACCCTCACAGCTTTATGTTTAAATGCTGATTTCCATTTTTTTTTATCCAGGCCATCATATTTTCCAGGTCCCTTTGAATTGAGAAACATCTGGACTTAGGCAAGCCTTCATTTATTTCCACTCTGGCCTTGCTGAGCCACACCAGGGGTTTTGTGAGCGTGTGCGTGACTTGTAAACTCCAACTCTGTGAGTGCTGAGAATCCTCAGCATCCCCCAAAGGTTTGTGACTTCCTGCAGCATGTGGGGATTGACTCCTGATCCCTTATCACTGAGCTTCCCATGAAAAAATTCTCCCCTCAGTCTGCGAGCAGAGGGGAGGACAGGAAGGAGAGGCAGAGCACAGGTCAGGCTCCCACGTTAGGTGCAGAGCTGATGCAGGTGCCTCATTTTAAGCATGTCCCAGGGCAGGAGTCTCTTCAAGGCATGTGCTTTAGTTTTGTGGATCAAGGCTTTAGGCTTCTCATGTTACGGCTACTCTCCCTGCAGGTCCAGGGCCTGGCACAGTGGGAAATAGGTTTTTGTTTGGGCTTCAAAGGTTAACCATGTGAGGTTGGGCAGGCCCTGGCACAGGGTGCCCAGAGAAGCTGTGGCTGCTCCATCCCTGGAAGTGTCCAAGGCCAGGTTGGAGCCCCCTGGGATAGTGGGAGGTGTCCCTGCCCACGGCAAGGGGTTGGAATGGGATGGGCTTTAAGGTTCTTTCCCACCCAAATCAGCCTGTGATTTTGTGATTCTAAGATCCAAACAACAATAGGCCATTTGCAAGCAGTAGGAAAATTGGTGCAGTCCATCAGCTGTCCCCAAGGTATATTGTAAGTTTGAAGGGCTGTAAGTGATCCTGTTATCCCAAATGATAGAGAAGGGCTTGGAGGGGGTGACAGCCGTCCTCACTCCCATGGCATGGGATGGAGTTGTGCTCTCCTGGCGCAGCAGTTTGTGATTCCCTGATAATCCATGGAGTTGGACTCACCTTTTCCAGTGTTGTGCATTTAAAAAAACAGCTAATAAATAAACTGTTTGCTATTTCTCTGGCAAAAGGAAGAAAAGCTACAACAAAAACAGCTACAATAGATTTTTTTTTAATGTGGTTGGATGGGAGCTAAAAGTCTATCACAAAGATGCTTCTTTGGCTTTGATTTGACACTAGATTTTAGTCGGTCCAGTGGAATTTTAATGCTTTGGCCAAATATAACATCAAATAATGAAAAACTTCAATGGTAAACATTAACACAAACAGGCATCAAATATATTAAACATCTTTTAGAATGCAACAAGCCAAATCTGCAAATTGGGAACAGGTCCCTGAGCTGGCACACTATAAAAGAAGGCTTCAGTCTGCCATCTCCAGGAACCTGCCGATGGAATACAGTGGATATCTGAGTTTGACTACATTACATGTTTAGATTAACCTCCATGTAGCATTGATTCAACTATTTATTTTGGCTAATAGGAGCCAGTATTCAAACATGGGTGCCTAAATGGGGTGCCCATAGCCCAAATCTGCACTAAGGAGACTAAGTGCTTATTTTGTAAGTCTGGCTACTGAGGCCAGCAGCTGAGCCCAAGCCTCGCAAAGCCAGTGCTGAAAATGAGGCCAAATTTTACAAAACTCAGGGCCTGCAGTGTGTGCTTGGCATCTTTCAAAAATGCAAAATGCCTGGTAGCTCCCTGGAGGTGCAGGTGGGAGGGCTGAGAACGGAACCACAACCAGCCAGCCCCCATGGGCAAATCATGTGCACCAGGCTTAGCCCTGGGTGCTTTCTCTGCTGTCCCAGCTCCAGCTGCACTGATCCGAGGTGGGCACCCTTGATGGAGGGAGCCTGGCCAGATCACTCACTCATTTAAAATGTGCCACATCAAAATAAGCTCTGAAACTGCCACATCTCTAGTTCTGTCCAGCTGAAATGAATTCATTGGTTTCCCTTTGACTGGCCAGGCTTTAAGGGTTTGCTGCCACACATTAAGGCTGTGGGGATTAATGGATGAAAAGCATCTGATGGGATTTCAGCTGCCCTGGTTTTGGGGACACTGTGTGGTTTTTGATGACTAGGAGTCCAATGTTAGAGACACATACTGAACTGAGGAGTGGTGCTTCTGCTTTTCCCAGTAAGTAAATAATAAATAATGCAATAAATATGGCCTGTGAATAAGCCTGCCATTACAATACTTTCTTAGCTACAGAACCAATTCCTGCATGAACCTCCATAGCACGCAAAGGCACAGACATGTCGCTTGAGCATTATATCCTTCTGTAGGCAACTGGGCTGTATCCCAAACGCCAGCTTCCAGCAGGGTTGTTTTCTCCACTTTGATTTTTAATTACTGATCACATGGAAGGATGGAGAGGAAAGGCACAAGGGGTTTTTGGGGGGTTTTTTGTTCCTCATTTAATAATTTCATTTGTATTCTGATCTTCAAATCCCAATAGCATCATGTGAAGTAGAGAAACTCGGCAGGGGAGGGGGGAGGAGGGATAGAGGAGGGAGCCAGGGCTTTATATTTCCATATGGTGAGCCTCTCTTCCTCGTGATCACAGCTTGTCATCTGTCTTCTTTTAAACTTCAGATCCCCTGTAAAAATCTTCCCAGCAAAGAATGGGCCATAAATGTGACATAAAGACAATCCAAGTGATCATGAAGCCTGATCTCTTTACAGGATTTCTTTACACACAGGCAGGGATGCAAGAATAACCCAAGCCACGGGAGCTGTGTGTTTCTGAAGTGGTGCACAGTGGCAGGAGTGTTATTAATATTCTGGAGAGATTAGCTTCTATATTCCCCTTTCATTTACTTGGCAGAGAAAATGATTTGTGTCTTTTTCATAGTTTAAACTGGGGTCAGATTAAAGGATCACCTTGATTTACCTGATTTTAAAGTGGATAATTATTGTGGCACAGCCAAGCCTCCAGCCCCGCTGCATCACCCTGCCAGGCACCACTCAATATCAATATCCCACCAGCAGAAGGAAGGAAATTTTTCTAGTTTAGAGAATTTCTGTAGAGCAACAATAATGTCGTCTCCTGATGTACCACCATGGAAGAACAGAACATGTTGCACCTGCTTTTTGTGCCCTGAATGCTCCTCACATGCAACGCTTCCGAGCATCTTTCTTAGTTTTGTTATTCCATGCAAACTGTGCTTCAAAAATAAAGTGAATAGTTTATAATCTAATTCAGTGTCATTCAATCTTCCCTGCAGCTGATTTCCATGTATGCCCCATGTAGTGTGTTGCTGACTGCTGGTGCGTGGGGGGACAACATTCCCAACAGCTCGTTTGTCATGAAAACTCTGGACATCGTTAAATCATAACGATTTCTGCAGAAAGGCCCCACTTTCCTCCTGTAGTCTGCTCCTGCAGAAACGGTTTGCACTGGTGATGAAGCAGTAGTGCCATGGGCCAGGTCTGTAGCAGGAGGGGAGCTGGGAAGCAGCAAGGGGGTGCACAGCCAAAGTCTGTCCCCAGATATGAGCAAGGCTGCCAGAGCCCTTCCCAGCCCTGCCACAACACTGCCTGGGCATCACATGCATGGGAATAGCCAGCCCAGTTCCATTTATGTAAGCAGGGAAATAGCTTCTTTGAAATGTGGGAACTCCTGGCTTGGGTCAAGGCATGTTTCTGATTTTAACTTTACAATCAACTGCTGGAGGTCCCTGCATAGTGACAAGGCCAAAACGTATTCCATACTACAGCCATCACTTCTTTCTCTCCTTGTCCCAAACAGGGATGTGAAGGATGAGGATATCATTTGTTGCAGTGACCACAAAATAGTCACGTTCAGATCCTTTAGTGCAGAGAATAAATCAAAAAGCAGTATCAAAACCCTTGACATCTAGGGAACACACTGGCCTATTCAATACTCTGTAGCCTCTTCATTAATGACTGGGATGACAGGGACAAAATGCACCGTTGTGTGTGTGTTGCAGAGAAGACTCAGAAGACAGAAGCACAAGGTGTAGCAGGGCAAGGTGCAGCTCAGAGCTCAGAGAGGACTTGCCTGGATCAGCTCATCCAGATAAGGGGATGTGGGTACAAAAGCTCCTGCTGGGATTTACAGCCCTCACCTCCCACTGCTCCTGTCCACCCAGCCCTCCCAGAGGCTGCTTAGCAGGTGCCTGTTTTTCCTTCCCTCTCCACCTGCAGAGGACAGGGAAGACATTGGATCACCCCGTAACTGCTGCAGACAAATCCAGGTCATCACCCTCTTAGAAACCCCACTAGACCTACAGAAACTATTGCAGGACCTGAAGTGACCAGGTGGCCCAGCCCTGATGGGCCATGGTGGCGTGGGCTGTGCCAGGGTTTCCTGATGTTCCTGCTCTGTTCCGATGAAACGTTATACAGAAAGATATAGGCAAAGCATTATGCTCACAGCCTTTGCCAACAAGTTATGTTTTAATGTAATTTAACTGTAATCTCAGAGTGTTTTTGTTAGCTATAATTAGTAAAATATGTCTGTTTTCTGTGTTTCTTGAAGACGTCTGAACTCCTGCCAGTTCCCTATAGTTTTCCTGACATGCAGTGTAACAAGCAGACCACCAAAATGTATTTACCAATAACTGTTTATTTACATTCCATGAAATCTAATAACATTTGCTGCCTTCATTCGGGATAAATGCTGGCCAAAGTGTAAAGCATAAAAAAAATAAACACTGTCTTACTTTCTAACTCAGTCCACAGAATATTTTATTTTTGCTCAATTTGCCCTGCCTGTTAGCATTTTGGCATTCTGCTGCTTCAAAGCTGAAAAAAATCAAAAAAGGTTGAAAAAGTTCTGTAATGTATCTTCCTGTTCAATCCAAAACCTTGCAGGGATTTCCTGGACATTTTATTTTCTATTTTAAAGTCTGCACGAGGCTGGTATTTAATTTCTTTCTTTTCAGCTCTCACAAGCATTTGAAACCATACTGCAGAGAAAATATCCAGGGCACTAAATGGCAGCAGTGGTTGGTGTTGCACCAGTGCCAGTGGAAAGCACTTCTGCTTCTCTCAGAGTCATGGGCTTTGCTGGTGTAAAAATAATCTGAATTTGGTCTTTATCTTGTTTCTAACCAAATCTGTTGTTCAAGAAAGTGTAACTGAGGGCAGAATTGTCATCTCAAACCTCAAACAGGTTCCTCTCCTCTTGTATCTGGTTTTGTTCATATGACCACATGCTTGCTCAGAGCCCAGCAAATTTAGATGCTGTAGGGAGGTCACATATAACAGCTGTGGGTTGTATCCACAGCTGGCAAAATCTGATGCAACCCTGTTCATGTCAGTGATGCCTGGTCCTGGCCCAGCTGGGGAGGTGGGCTGCGGTTTGTGCCTGGCTCTGTAACATCCATGACTCGCCCAGGACAGGGTTAGTCTCCCAGAGCACCACAGGAGCCAGACACATGCAGAGCAGCTGTGTAGACTCTGGTGGCTGTGGCACAGCGAGTGCCAGACTTTCCTGGTGTCAGCGGCACGTTGTGCTCTAATCCAGGCAGAGCTGGGCAGAGCCTTTCTGAATTGAGCAGTGAGATGGGGTTAAGAGGGAACTGGAGTTCACGAGTTGCCTGCACTGGTCCAAGCAACGTGCAGCAAGTGGGGACACTGAATGTCACCATGTCCCCTCCCATGGTGAGGAAAGCCAACTGAGCCCAGGAGGGAGCCTGCAGGGAGCCTAAAGACCTCATACATTTGGCAGCTGCTGCTGCTGCTCCTCAGCTGCTGTGCCAGTGCCCAGTGTCTGATCCTTCTGGGCTCTGAGCTGTGCCTGGCGTGTGGAGCATGGAGCTGGCACAGGGCTGCCTCACACTGCAGCCAGCACTGGGCCTTGACCCCGCCTGAAGGATATTCCTTGCAAATTCACCCAGCCCAGCTATATGTCTCTGGCATGGCACCTGGGGGGCCTTTCACACCATCTGTTCAGTTAGATCTGGGCTCTGAGAAACCTTGGTTATGCTTTGGAGAGGCAGTTCCACGACCTGTGTCTCCATGGGGTACGAGGCCACCGTGTTGTCTTTGCAGGAACCACCTCCTAGAGGAGTCTCAAACCACAGGTGAGAACATGGTACTGCTGTAGCTTTGGAGCACTCACTTTTAAAGATGTGCCCTAGAAAGCCATCTCCATGTTTACTGATGACTAGCTGGTACTTTGTTAAGCAGAGCCTTCTGCACTATTCTAGATGCTTTCAGTTAAGGAGCTCCATACACTGAACATTAGCAAATTAAAACTCAGATTAACAGAGTTCTCCAAGAAATTCTGAGCAGCCCCATTCTGTGGCAGAGATCAGAAGAGACCTTCTCAACTCCATGTTTCCAAACTGCTTTGGGCTCTCTTGTCTCTGTACTCACTTAAATTGAGCATAAAATTTTCCCTGCCTTCAAATGAGAGCAAAAATTCAAAGATTTCTAGGGGCTTCCTTGAAAAATGTCAGGCTCAAAGGTAATAAAAGTGAAATTCAAAATCCAGTCCAAGTAAAACCAGCTGCTGGTGTGGGATGAGGAGCCTGCACTGTCAGCACCTCCCTCTGAACTCAGCAGTGGTGGCAAGGAATAATAAATTGTCCATCTACCCAGGTTTCTGGCAGATCTCAACTATGGATCCTTTGGGGTAGTTAAAAAACAAAATGAAACAAAACAAAAACCCACCTGAAAATTTTAGGTCACCCCGTAGAGTTCTGTGAATCTAGATTTTTTTATTTTTTATTTTATTTCATTGCATTTCTGGGTTCCTGTAATTTTCTAGCTTCAGTTTTTCTCATGTGTAAGGCTTGCATTGGTACTGGTTATACGGATGGGGAGTGAAGGAAGGAGAGGGGTCCAAAATGCATTAAAAAACTTCGAGGAGACTCCTCTCCGGCTGCCCACACTTGACAGACAACACATGCCACAGCATTCCACCAGTGTTCCAGTGGGATGCTCAGTAAATTGAGCTGTAAATGACTCCATAAACTGTTTGCTGCTGAAACCATTTCTGAAAACAAAGAGCTTTCAAGAGCAAGTGTGTCAAGATGCAACAAGATGTGATAGGCATGGAAATGAAATCAGCCAATGTATGGGTGTATATGCAGGGCTGGTCCTGCCCCTCTAGTGCCTGTCCTGCCCCTTCAGGACCAATCCTGCTCCTTCAGCACACCCCATTCAGCCCAATGCTGCCTCAGGAGCTGCTCTGGTGTGTGGTTTCCTGCTCCATGAAACCACGTGTTGGACTCAGCTACCAGGGAGCTTCTGTGCCCCGGCCACCGGCCAGTCAAGAGGGCTGGTTTTGAGCATTAAATACTGCTATAAACCAGCCTGGGAAAGTTAGAGGCCAAGAATATTTTCTGGAGATAATTATAAATATTGGGAAGTGACAAACAAAAACGAAAAAGAAAATTGGGATGTGCTGACAGAAGAAAAAAACAGGAAAATGCTCCCACCCTGTGTTTACAACCAAGCTGTCCTGCAGTAGTTGCTGGGCTCAGGAAAGATGTGGATTGGGTTTGAAGAAGAAATCACCTTAGGACTTCTAGACCACAGGAAAAAAATTGGGAGACAAAGGCTAAAAATAACAAACATACCTAGAAAAATTAAGTCTCTCTGTAGAAGGGAAATTTCCTTCATCACATGAATGCGACTGAGCACAGTCCTCAAGCCATTATTAATCAGCTGCTTTATTGCAAATTCTGATTCTTTCTCATTTAAGATGGAAAATTCTGTTTTCTATCTGTAAAAGCAACAGCAAATACCTGGTGTGACAGTCAGGGCGCTTTGACAGTGGTGGGAGAAAAAACTCAAGCCAGGCTGAGAGAGCTGGGGATGTTCAGCCTGGACAAGAGGAGGCCCCTGAGAGACCTTAGGGCTTCTTCCAGTGCCTAAAGGGGCTCCAAGAGAGCTGGAGAGGGACTTGGGACAAGAGATGGAGGGACAGGACAAGGGGGAATGGCTTCACCCTGATAGAGGGAAGACTTAGATGGGTTGGATGGGGCTTGGACCAACCTTGGATAGTGGAAGGTGCCCCCACCTGCCCCTACAGCGGGGTGGAACAAGGTGATCTTCAAGCTTCCTTCCAACCTTATAATTCCATAAAACAGCAACATGGCAAAAATTATAAATAAAGCAGCCCAAGAAAATTGAGTTGTTTTGATTTTTTGGAACTCCTAAAAGTAGACTGGTCTCCTTTTTTCATTTGCAATTGGGGTTCTCTGTGAAGGTGTGCAGGGAGAGCAGAACTCGATGGGCTTGAAGAGTTGCCTGGCTGAGAGTCCCACTGCCCCCAGCTGAGCATTGACTGAGTCCCTTTGTAAAATGCTCAGCAGAGGAGGTGGAAAAAGTAGGTCAATCTCTGCTCACAAATACACCTCTTATATGTCGCCAATTCTAATGAAATTAGGGAATGAACCAGTATTAAAAGCTGGGCAAAGGAGATCAAAACCTAGTGGAACTCTCATAGGGATGGTGGGTCCAGCTGTACCTACTGACTAGTCCATGTGTAAAAAACCTTTAGAAATAAAATAAAATAGGTCTGTGTGTTCCTAGAGAGAAAAAAAAAAGCAAAAGTGAGGAGAGAAAAAGCAACAACCTTAACAAACTTTGGTGCAGCCACAGCCTTGAAGCCCTCCTTATCTGTATCCCCACTGCTGATGCTTTGTTCCCTCGTTCCAGCTATTTTTTGATGTTTTATTTCACAATCAAAACCCACTTCGCAAGAAAAAAAATACAAAAACAACCCAAAAAATCTGTGTGACTCATCCAAGCAGGATTCAGTCTAGTTTGGATGCAAACATTGGGAAAACAGCAGCTGGGTGCAGAAGCAGCTGCTGGGGCAGCATTACTGGGATGGCAATTCAGCCCTGACCAAAGTAGCTTTTTTTTTTTTTCCTTTTTTTTTTTAAGTACCCCGACAATTAGTGGTAAAAAGGTCACTAGTAAAAATGAGTTTTGTGGTTTTGCAACTTTGCATTAAAAAAACCACCACGCTTCTGGCAGTGTGTCCCCTTTGGCAGCCTTTCCACACTCAGAATTGAATAAGCACGAGGCTGAAAAGCCCGTTCACATCAGTCCCTCTGGGTCAGGCTTTCCTTACATTACCCGGGTGTTTGGGAGTTTGCATTGCACCTGCCTGCACTACATCTGGCTGGAGAATTTCAAAAAAGCAAGGGTTTAATGTTCTCTCAGTCCCAGCTTCTCACCCTCCATGAACCCTACAATATATCATTTGCAATTAAAATATAATGAAATCAAATTGTGAAATCATTTCAAACTAGTGACCCCAGTGTTTAACAGGTTGTGAATGTTTTCACAAAGGCTGAGGTGATAGAAATATTTTATTGCATGTCCTTTATCCTTCAGAGACCTCAGAGTAATCAACAATTAAGTTGAATTCAAACTAACTGTGGATAACATCAATTCTCTTTTAGTGAGTGTCCAATACATTGCTTCTTTTCTTTCTGCTCTTAAAGAACTGGGACTGGGGCTTGAGGTGTTATCAGAGATGATAAAAGCAACTAAACATTACAGTTCCACTTAAGGTTTTGCCATGAGAAATTATATCAAATACAGCCTGGAAGGGGTCTGATGCTGTCTAATGATCCAGTATCTTGAGGACTTCCAAACTGGTGTTATTTCAAGCAGGGCATCTGGGGCCGCGTGTCTTGTTAACACATTTAGGACTTGTCTGAAGCTTCAGTGACCTTCATGGAGCAAGCACCAAGTTGTTGTGTGAGATGCTGAACTTCCCAGTCTAATTTCTCATGGATTTTGTTTTCCTTTTGGCCCCACCACAGGGGCCTCTCAGCTCCATGGGATAACACAGCTGTCTCCATCTGTAGGAGAGCCTTGACTGCAGTGGCATTAATGAGGTTTCTCAGTGAAATATTTTTACCAAAAAATTACCAGTGTCAACAATCAACTCGATCCGTCTTTGGACTGGCTCTGCTCTAGAAGTGAAGTGATTTTCTAAAAAGTTGCGACAGAGATGTAATCCATTTTCTTCCTAATGGGCAGGATGACTTTGGCAACATTTTGGTGGAACTCCAGGCATATTGGAAAGGAATAGCAGCAGCATTTTTTAAACTTCACAAACTAGGATTTAATTTCTACACTTTCAAAGAAGCACATAGTGGAACTCGTAGCAAAACAATTAAGTAATAGAGGGAAAATCCTGCTGGGTCTGGATTTCCTGATGAAAATGCACTGCAAAGCACAGTGCTCAGGTTTCTGCACCAAGCAGTTCCCAGTGCTACAATGTTTGATGAGGAGAACACAAAGGGCAGTACTGTCACAAAGAGCAAAAAATATTGGACACCACCTAGAATACAGGTGAGACTCATCAGTGAGCCGGAGGAGGGGAAGCTCCCAGGAGGAGAAAGCTGGTCAATCCCATTAGCAGAGCACACCAAAGTGCTGAAGTAACAGGAGGGTGAGGATGAAAAGCCAACTGCTGGGACCAGGATCTTCAAACTACCTGATTTGTTTGCATGAGCAGGAGAGCCTATCATTATTAGTGGGAATTTCTTTCAGAATGTATAAAGTCCAATTTGCCTCCAAACTCTTGACTGAAATGCCTGAGCAAGCCCAAATTTTGTCTGTGTATTTTTATATTTCCTTTGTTTCTCTAAAACATAGCAATCCATCCTGAGTAAAAAGTGCTGTATTCCTCTTGTAAGCAAAGCCTAACACAAAAGAAGCACCCAGGATGTGTGTCCTCCCAGTTTCAGCCAGTCTGGGAAGACACAGACCCTACAGGACAGCAGGGCAGGTGGAGTGGGTTGGTTTGGAATTATCCTGAAACACATGCCCAGGTCCATCCTGTTAACAGAATCTGGATTCATGCCAACACCTGGGCTATCAAGCTTCAGCATCCTCCTTCATCATCCTTCATCAGACTGATGTTGAAATCCAAATTTATGCAGTTTGATTGAAGCTTATCAAAGGAAACAACTGGTGGGGCTGTAGCCAGCACAGAGAAGACATGGCTTGACTTGGTCATTTCACCTCATTTCACATGTCAACTCAGGGCAAAGGCTCATGGTGTAGAGCTCAGGGATCTGCACATAAAAAGGGGTGAAAAATCTGTTTCTCTCTGGATGATGTTCCCTGGGGATGAGCAGATTTCCTCCAGCAGCCTCCCACCCAACCTGTACCATCAACTGCTACACTGGTGATTTAGGAAAATGGGGAATTCATTAAAACAGTGACACTTGCCCTTGCTACTGCAACTGCAGCAGGATTTATGGTGTTGTTTTGGAGGGATTCACAGAGCTGTGGTCCATCCATATGGAAACACATCAGGGCTGATGGGGGCTGGTGTCAGAGAGGGAGGGGAGCTCAGGTCGGGCCGTCTCCTCCCGCTCCCAGCCTCGGTTGCTTTCGAGATGCACGCTGCTCTTCTTTCATCTCTTGGATTCAAATCCACCATAATAAATAAAATTCTTCCTGTCTGAAAGATACATTAATTTTGGTGGTCTCAAAAGTAATGAAAATAAATACTTGACTTGGCATGCAGAGCCCCGACTGGAGCGAGGAGCAGAATGTGTGTACTTGGAGCTGTTTTTACAAGAACATAAGCTGTGGAAAAAGCTTGGCTTTTCTCTCACGGGTTCTCTATGTCTGAAGAAAAATGGAGAGATTTAAAAAGTTCAATCAAACAGACAGAAACATTGTCAAATACGTGTTTTCTATCTTGGTTTAAATGCTTTGAAAACCACACATCAAAGCTTTGCAGGGGGAGGCACAGTCTGAATCCAGGGGCATGCTTGGACCAGTCCTGGCACAGCACCGGCTCCGCTGATGGAGAGGTTGCAGGACTGGCCTATATCACTGCTGACCTTTTTATAATACAGATGAGGAAATTGCAACAAAAGCAAGGTTAACTCAATTAAAAGGAATTTCAAACCAACATTCACCATTGCTGCAGTTGGAAGAGCTTGATTCTGCTCTCCTGGGGCTGAGTTGCTGCCTGCTGGTCAAGGTAACAAACTTGTTGCTACAAGTGCTGGCCTCAGCATCCTTTCTTTATGTAGCAGTGGTAGAAAGGGCTGGGAGAATGGATGATATTCTCCTGACAAAGTGAGACACGCTCACGGCTGGTCAGGATTTGAGTCCACCCTTTTCCTTCCAAACACAGGCCTGGGGGCTGCCAGCATTGAGGAGTCCTGGGATCTTGAGGCTGCTTTGTGCACTACTCAGAAGGAAAATGTCCACTTGTTCTTCAGCTGCCTGTTGTCTTCCAGTGTTTGCCACCATAGAAGGTCTTCTGAGTCCCCTGGGGTAGGTAAGCACATATGTCTCCACATGTCCACACACATGTCCACATGGAATCATACAAAGAAAACACCTCCAACATCATCAAGTCCAACATTTGATTGAACACCACCTTGTCATCCAGCCCAGAGCACTGTGTACCATGTCCAGTCATTTCTCGAATACTTCTAGGGATGGGGACTCCACTACTTCCTTGGGAAGTCCCTTCAATGCTCGACCACTCATTCTGCAAAGAAATTGTTCGTGCTGTCCCACCTGGCATGTGCTCATACACATGCACACATGCACTCTCTTGCTCCTGCCCCTCTCATGCCCCACTGAGTCCATTGGCAAGGCAGGAGGTGCTTGGACACTCAAACTTCCCTTCTGCAGGGAGTTTGGGTCACATTGTCAGGCATTCGAATGTGACTCATACCAGAGGAAGGGAGGAGGAGCAGGTGGAGATGGCCATGTTTCTGAAGCAAGCACACACCAAGGGTGAGCTCGGCAACCAAGTCCCTGCTCAGCTGTTGCTGCTGCAATGATCAAGGTTGCTGAGGCCACCACTGACAAGGACCACTGACCCTGACAAGGGTGGCATTAGCACAGAGGGTCCCAGGGAAGCTCTTTAGAAGCTGCTGATAATTTTGGAGTACCTCTGACCTGGTGACAATAAGCTGCGTACCTTTTCTTACTCTGCAGAATGAATATTCCCCTGGAATATATTGGTGTGACTGCTTAATAGTACAGTGAATTATGAAGTAAAAAACATCCTTTTATAAGCTTTGTAGAAAATATCTGGCATCTAAATGTTGTAGAATGAGAAAGACATTTCAGTTGTGAATTAACGAATAGCATCACAAAGCCAACTCTGAGGCAGACACAGATATGAATATAAAACAGCATGTGTGTCCTACAAAGAACCTACTATTCTATTAAATTCTGCAGCATAAAGATGCTAATAAAAAGCACAGCTTATTTCAGATTAAATCAATAGAGAGGCTCAGGAATGCATCCAAAATTTCTTCTCTCTGTTGATAACCAGGAGCATTAAAGAGCACGTTCTGGGAATGAGCCTTAACAAGTGACACCTACTATTGAAAGTAGAGTCCAGAATCACTTTCAAGGTGACTGGAGGAGAAGGTGGCCCTCTTGCAGTGAATTGCAGGATCCAAACTCTGTGCAAGGTCTGTGAGATGGGGCAACACTGGCTGCAGGTGAACAAGAGACAACTGGGTGAGGTCTGTATTCAGGTTTAGTCTCTCAGCCCACTGATTTCCCTTCTTCTGGAAAAGCCCGTAGAGACCATGGTAGTCTGGAAACAACAGTGGTTCGTTCAACGTTTCTGGCAGCACTTTCATCTGTATTTCAATGAGTTGTTATTTTGATAAGCAGCACACGTGCCAAGACCTTTCCAGGTGAAGAAGCACATGCTCAGCGCTTTCCAGAAGCTGCAGCATCACATCTGGATGCAGAGTCCATGTGATTTCATCTTCAGAAGGTTTCATTATAATGCTGCTTTGTGCTGGTTGTATTCTGAAAATTGGCTACTGTGGTAGACCCAACCCATGACAGGGTTGAGAAAGGGTCAGTTTAGATACAAAACATCCAGAAAAAACAGCTGTGGAGCTCGGAGCTCACTGTGTCAGCTCTTTTTAGCACAGGCAGTGCAGCAGCAATGATACAGCTCGCTCAGCAGAGGGAAATCATGCTTTCACCAGCAGGGATGTGACTTCTGTAGTTTTGACCAATCAACCTGAGCAAAGGAAGTGGAGATCATCTTTAAATCAGTGATATTCATCCCCCCATCCAGCACCAGGAAGTGTGTCCAAGGACATTGAGAGAGGCCATCACTTACTGCCAGATGATTTGGTTGGTTGTGGCGGGTTGTGACTCCTCTTCATAATCTTCTGTCTCCCAAGAATTGCCTCCAAATAGTCCAAAACTGTAAACTACTTAACAAAAAACAAGCAAACCTGGGAAAGCCAGGAAATAAAAAAATATATCCATGGTAGTAGAAGGGTGTCTAGTTCTTGAATATGCCATAAAGATAATTAATTTAAATGTTGGGAGGCACACTGTAGAAGGATTTCTCGCAGAGAGAGGGCACAGCAAGGTCTACATGCTCAAGCAGTGCCTGGGCCTCAAAAACGAGGATGGCTCGGCCTTGAGCTAAGTTGAAGATAGAACTCAGGAAAATAATTAGACAGAAATAGAAAGAGTAAGGTAAGAAGAATGTAAACATAGGGGGTGTGCATATGCAAATGTATAACCAATTAACTATTAGTTAGGGCGCATGCTTTGTGTGTGGGAAAATGAACTATTTATATAAACTGCATGTTTTTTGTAATAAACGGAGCATTTCACCATTACTTCAGTGAAGACTTGTGATTTGACTCAGAACCGCCCCCACTACAGCACACGAGTTACCAAAAGCCATTACTCCTTGCTGCTGGAATGGCACCTGCTGGGGTCTCAGTCAGGTACGCACTGAGCTTTGGGCAATAAGGAATTGTGTCAACTAAGTGGAGGCTACTAATTCAGACAGAGAAAACCACGAGGTTGTCTGGTCTGGAGGTATTACAAGTACTGTGCTGGGCACCCTTCTCTTGTGGGAGCCAGGCCAATGCTCCCCTCCTCCTGTTCTCACATTGCCTCCAAATCTGCATGTCACTTAGTGGGTGAGGAGCTTTGGAAGTATCATTTCCAGCAGGCTAATTCAGGATTTCAATGAAGAATTTAGCCCCAATGTTCTGGGTCAGATGATACCCATTTTTTGTATTTAGCTTTGGGAAGCAGAAGAATTAGTCAGGCTTTAAGTACACTGACGCAAAAAACACTGGAAGAAATTTAATAAAAGCTACAGTGTTAACAAATGCTGAACTAATGACCTTCGATATATGAAGCAAATGCTTCACCTACTAGCCTATACACTGTTTCATTACCAGCCAGGGGAATTTACAGGTGTTAAATTAGCTGCAAGATAGCTCCCATATTGTTGCTTGACTGCAATACAACATATTGAAAAAGTTAATAAAGAAGTGAGCATAGGGTAGGGGCTGCAGGGTTCAAACAAAACCCACTTGCCAGTTCAATCTGAGGTCTTCATCAAGCTGAATTCCAGCACAAGCCACGATTTTGTGTGTAATTCTGTTTGTTCCCTTTCCTAAGTCGGCAGGACACCCACCAGAGAAGCACCTACTGCCAGGGACAGGGGGCCACGGAGAGGGGACACAGAGGAACCTGGCACTGCTCTGGTCAGATGTAGTGTTGACGTCCCAGGCACATGGTGTGACTCCTGGGGATGGTCCTGTATAAGGGTAAAAGCTGGACTCGATCCTTGTGGATCCCTGGTTATTCTTTAACATTTTTACTACAATCAACAGATGAAAATTATTCCAAATGGAAACCTGGAGCTCCTTTTTCTGAAACTCTTGCCTCTAATCACTTTGGCAACTGTAGAGGCTGAAAATGCCTCAAACTTCCCAGTTAGACACCTGTGATCCAAACACAGCTAACTGTTAGCTGGCTACACCTACACATCACATTTTACAGTTATAGACTGAAATCACATACAAAAGTTTTTTCATGTTCTTGAGTCCTGCTAGAGTCAGGACACTCAGATCACTGCTTGAAGGTTTTCAGTACAAACTTGGTACCTTCCACAAAGGCTCTCCTGCCTTCCAGTGAAGCCAATGATCACTGGTTTGGTGTGAGTGGTCTCTCTGCCCACTGTTTTCCTCTCTATAACTAAAATCATGTTTAAAAACATGATTACATGTATTACAGCTGAGAGCAGGAAGGAGAGGTGAAGGAGGGGTAGATTTTACAGAAGGGGGTCTCATGTCACTCAATTTTTTTTCCTAAAAAGAGATTTTGTGTATTCAGAAAACCCTTGGGATCACAGAGCTCCCAGTTTAAACACCCGATTTCATCTAATAATATGCATAATTTAACAGTACCGAGTCTTTAATATATATCTCATATACATCAAAAAGCATGGCCTGATGGTGCCATCAGTGGCAGTGCAAATTGCAATAAAAAGAGAGGGTGAAAAAGTAAAAAAAAAAATTAGAGGAGCAGTTTCAGAAAGCCTTGTTAAAGCCCTGGTGTGTGCTTAGAGCATCCACAGGCCTTTCTGCTACCCAGACCATGGTGTCACAGCCCAGTTCTTGTTGTGGGAGCAGGAGATTGGAGGTGGCTCATCCTTCCCAACAGACACTTCTTTTGAGAAAGAATAGTCAAAGAGGCTTTGACTAAATTGAACAGAAGAAACAGAAGAAGTAAAGATGACAGAAGAAAGGCAAAGTCGGGAGGATGGATCCACCTAATTATGCATCTATCATTTTGGTTTGGTTTGGTGAAGGGGCAGAGGAGGGGCAGGGACTGAGCTCTGCTCTGTGGGGACCAGGGCCAGGAGCCCAGGGAATGGGCTGGAGTTGTGTCAGGGCAGGGGCAGGGGGGATCTCAGGCCAAGGGGCTTCTTTGCCCAGAGGGTGGTTGGGCAGTGCCCAGGCTCCCCAGGGCAGTGGGCACAGCCCCAAGGCTGCCAGAGCTGCAGGAGGGGTGGGATGATCCTCTCAGGGCCAGGGGGGGACTCTTGGGGATGGGCCTGTGCAGGGCCAGGGGTTGTACTGGATGGTCCTTGGGGGTCCCTTCCAAATCAGCATGTTCTGTGATGCTGTGAACTTGTGCTTCAATTAAACATAGATATTGAATCAAATCACTAGTTTGCACCCAGAGCTTGAATGGCTCCAACACCAGCAAACACAGTGCACTTCTCCAGCGGAGAGGGCAATCCCTCAACTGGACACTAGGAGTGCAGAGTGGATGACTAAATTACAGAGCAACTACAGCTCTAACTTAGGCTGATGAGATCACAAATAAAAGCAAAGAAGCTGAGGTAGGAAAGGAGGGGACAGCCATGTCCATTTGCTGACATTTGTGTTTACAGACTTATATGTTCTCCTTGGTGCTACAGAGAAGCCACATGGTGTTCCACAAATACAGAACTCGTTTTCCATAAACAACAGTCATACAATTATTTTACAGCTAAATTAGCCCATATGCATCAGGCAATGTCCTCCTGTAAAGAGGGGAAAATGTAACAGATGGGAAAATATAATAAAGTAATTTTATGACAGTTGGAACAAGCCAAGAAACTATAAAATGGTAGTAGATAGAAAATATAATTATAAAATATATGCATTGTTAGCTCTTTTCACTGGCACAGACCTGGCTGGTGAAATCAGAAGACAATAACCAAACCTCCCAAACTCAGCAACCTCTGCTTCTCTCCCCCATACTCCACTTGCTCCCCAGGGCAGTCAGCAGGGTGCCTCAGATTTGTGAGTGGGGCAGCAAAGGTAGATAATAATGAACATCCAGGCACTATGCCCTCAGAGAGCTTCCAAGCATGGAGGAACTGTTCTGCATTTGCTATTTCCTGCTGCTTGGGGCTGCCTTGCTGACCTCTCTCCTGGTAAATGAAACACCTCGGGCAGCGCAGTGAGTTTGATTAAAACCCAGGAAATATAGGAGGTAAGACGTTTTCAATAATGTCTTCAAACTTGAGCCTGATCCGACGGCCCGCAACGCACTGGAGTCAAAGAAGTGATCACGTGAGAGATGTGTGTTCTTGTCCTTGGTTGCAATGAAATCACTTTGGGAATGAATCTCAATTCTTTTTCTTAATCTTTTCCTTTTTCCTCTTTTTTGCTTTAAACCAAAGTTCTATACGATTTTCTCTTACAGTGTCTCATGGGGGTTTGTGTTTTCTCTGCTCTTTAGCACTGAATCACAGTATCTTACATTTATATGGTACCCAAAGGATCCCGAAGCATGCAGAAATTATAAGCCAAATTTTGCTCTTGGAAGCATGAGCTCAGCTCATACCGAAGTTAATGGGAGGTGAGCACAAACATCTAACGGGAAGAATTTGCCCTTGCAGACAAAGAGGAATCATTTCACCCACCGGTGAAGTGCAGCTGCCTGTGAGGCAAAACATGGCAAATGGTTAAAGGTTCAGGCCTAGGAGGTGCTGATCTCTATCAGCTCTTGAAGACATCAAGACCTGAGGATAGTCAACACCCGCAGCAGGGTGCTGAGCTGTGTTTCATTTGTCTCGAGGCAATGTCTCATCAATACACAACTTTCTTGGCTTTTACAGGGCAAAAAATTAAAGGGCTTTTGAAATTGACTTTCTTTGTTTCTATTTTAAACAGACTTGGACTTTTCAACTTGAAACATTTCATTTAAGGGCTTTTTAAGGCCAACATTTGCAGACTGGGAAGTCTGAATACAGCCCTTGGGCTCTCGTGCAGAAACCATTGTGGCAGGAAGCTGTGCCTGTTCCATTTGCACAACTGATGGAAATGTTATTTACACATTTAGAAATGATGTATCAATTTGTTTTTCTCGCTGTAAAGATTCAGGTGGCAGAGTCAGTTCATTGGAGAGGGTGCTTAAGTTTCCTTCACTGGCACGAACCAGGGGATCAGATTAGCTGATGGTGGCTTGAGGCGCATCAAGCTGCCTGAAGTGCTCCCTGCCTTTCCTCCACTACCTAACGGCTCAAACAAGTACAAGGACACATCACGGGTTTAAATCCACAGTCCAGCGCACCAAGTAGGAAAGAAGAAACTCCCTTCCTATGCTCTTGTTCTCCTTTGTTTTTGCTAGAAATGGCTGAATTTCCAACTGCTGTGCTTGAGTTCTGTTTTTGGATAACCCCCTCCCAAGATGCAATCCAGATGCGTAGCCAAGTGCCTTAAACCTCTGAACTGACTAAACCAAATTATATAAAATCTTCTGAGTTTGCAAAATTCAGTTGGGAATCTCAAGAAAACAGGCGTGCTTAGGGGATTTCCAGCATTTCCTCCTCAGGTTGGCAGTATCACAGAGCAGCCTCTTGCCGTGGTGTTCTGGCACTCTGGGGCTCCTTCCCAGCCAGAAGAGTCATTTGCAAAGGTGCTCAAAGCTAAAAAAAAATGGGAAAAAAATCATTTGGCCTCTTCAGAGCACAGAAATCTTCTTCGAAGTGTGGGACAAACTGATGTCTTAATACACAGACAGGTTCTTGTATCCCTGATTCTTAGGGTGATGGTTAAAACACAGACCTCTGCTGGAGAGCAGAGAGGAGCTCTGCAAGTTCAGAAAGCTGCTTTTCTTACCATTTCGCTATAGAGCTTTAACCAAAAGCTAAGAGCCATATTGAAGGAAAATTGGAATAAGGAGCCAGGAGCAACTTTGACAAAAGTCCTCCCACTCTTCATCAGTGTAATTAACACCCTGAGCATAAACCTAAGCATTGAGAGCACCCAAAGGAAGGCTCGAAGTTGCAGTTCATGGGCATTCAAATACCCAGTGGCTTTTCTAGGGCAGTTTGTCACTTTGCTAAATGCAAGTGTAGCTCCACCTACATTTCTAGAGGAACTCAACGCTCTCTGCTTACTGCTAATAAAACTCACTGCCTTATTCCAAAACCCAGAATAAACCAGGAGCCAGGTCACCTAACAGAAATACAAGCTGCACCTACTCCCCATCCTCACACCTGAGTTCTGCTCTTGGGAACACAAAATACCCCACTGTGTTTCAAGTAGGGATGTTCAAACTCAAGTGTTCCAAACTCCACTGGTTAAGACATACCAGCAGCGTCTGGTAAGTGGCCTCAGGACTGCTGCCAAACCAGTGCAAATCCACAGGAACTATTTTAGTTCAAATCCTAGGCCGAGATGAACGGGAGCGTGCATGCACGCACACACACAGGGTTGCTGTGGCTTGGCAGATGAGCAGCAACTCATTAAGTTGCAATAACTCAATCACCCACTATCATCCCAATCTCTAGTCTCTAATGCAGTGGGTTGGTTTTTTCAAAGGCTGGGGAGTGCTTGCAGGTCGCACGGGCAGTGATGGGGCTTGCAGGTGCTCCAGTCTTATGAAGATCAAGGAGCTTTGTACAGATGGGTAAACATGGCCCGTGCCCATTCAGCACCCAGAGATGACCCTTCTGCACCAGGAGCAGCCACTGTGCCTGTGGTACAAGAGCTGGCGGGATAAGCACTTGTAAAGCACAAAGAAACAGGCTCAGGTTTGAATTAGGAAATGCAATACTCTTCAAAATCGTGGGGGATGGGGCAGGGAGAGGATGGGGAGGGGGAGCGCCTGACCTCAGTGTGACTCTGCAAACCCTAATGTCTATTTATCGTTGTCATTCTTGCTCTTTAGGCTTACAAATGCAATGAACCAGTTTCCTTGAGATCATGTTTTAAATATACTGCCCTGGGGCTACTCTTTAAAATTCAAAACATTGGAGGACACACAGGGAGGGCGCTTCGAATCATTTTTGACAAGCAGAAATTCTGCTTGACAACCTGAAAGGTGAGCACTGGGAAGCCCTGAACCCCACACACGGCGAAGCACAGCATCAGAACAAGACCACAAAAATGCAGTTTTCTTGTAAGACACTGACTTTTCATCTGTGCAATTTGCCAGAAAATCTGAACCACGTTGCTGAAGGTTTAGATGTTGGATAACCCTTCTGAAGGAGAGAAGGGGGAAGGGGAGCTCTGTTTTGCACAGCCTCCTTCAGCAACGGATGAAGTAATGGTGCTGAGGTCCAGAATACCCAAAGCAAGCCAGAGAAGAGCTGAGACCACGGACACCCTCCCTTCCCATCTTGTGCACTGGCCATCCAGTCTATCGGGCTCAAAGGGAAAATGTAGGCAGGTGGTGGTCCTTGCCCTGCCCTGTGTCTGTGCCCCTCCCCATTCAGGATGAAGGCAAACAGGCACAGTTTAAATCCATGATTTCAGAGTTCAATTAAATCTCTGCTTCTCTGCCAGCAGCCATCCCAGTGGATGGACCATATACCTTTAAGTGCTGCTCACTTGCCCTCTAAAAAGAAGAAAATAACTTAAAAAAAAAAAAAAAAAGCTGTCAGGAGTTATATTACCTGCAACAGCTGAATTTAATTAGTACAGCAAACACAACAAATACTTAAAAGGTCTAAAAACCTGTGAAGGGAAATTTTCTTTCCTAGGAGAGCCCTGTGCCTCGCGTGCTCCATGCACGACAGAACTTTGCCATGAATGACTCACCTTGGAGACACTTCACACAACTGAGGGTTTTTGCAATCATGGCATAAGCTGGAGGATGGAGACAGGACATGGAGATATTGGTACAAATCAGAATTTCCTCATCTTGTTGCTGAGCCCTTTCCAACCACTGGCCTGTTCCTGGTGCTCTGAGTACTCCAGTCGCTGCAATCCCTCCCTCAGCTCTGCTTCCAGATGTGAGGGAAATTTTATTCTTCAATAAAACATGATAAAACTGCAACAACAAGCAGAGAGTAGAAGTTTTACTGCTCAAGGCCCAAGAGCAGTGCAGCAGCCATAAGTGAGATACTAGCTGGTACAGGAACAGTTGAGTCATTTCTGTCCAAGTTCCAGACAAGGCTCTCTGCATACCTCTCCCCAACACACACATTGGATCAGGTAGAAACCAAAGATATTTGGCCAAAGATGTTTGGGTCATACCAACACCTTTATCCTTACCAGGTTTCCATTATGTGTGTATTTACAGGAGACTAAAAGAACAAAGATAATGACTTTCTCCTTGAGACAGGCAAGGAAGACAACAGCCTTGGCACCCCTTAAAAGCCTCATGGTAGGAAAGTCTGCCTGGTGGGAGAAGGGATACTTCACATCCCTGGAGACTCAGGTGATGTGGATTGTGGCACTCTCCCAGAATGTGAACTTGGAGTATCCAAAGAGTTAATTTGTGATGTCAGAGCAGTTTTGTAGCCCTGACTCCAAACAGCTCAAATCCTTCTTCAGCTCACTCCTCATGTGAGCTCACTTCTATGTTTATGCCCATTGCAAAGGGCCAGCAACCATGGCTATTGTTACTGGACTGAGTATCCAGCCCAGTCCTGGCAGAGTTACTGCATCCTTTGTGCTTCCCTGAAAAGCCACAGCTAAATCATACACAGGTTCACAAATCACAGGGATTAGGAAGAATTGTCCCTATGTGGGGAGCATCAGAAAATGAGCCTGATTTATCACCTCCTACCTCCCACAGGGATCCTACTGGATCCTCCCACCCTGTGGAAACCCTTATAGGAGCACCCGTTGTTGATGCTACAGCAGGGTGAGGTGTTGGTGCAGGCAGCAGTTCCAGAAAGCTCACTGAGCTAAGCTGAGTCTCAGCAGTGAAAGATGAGCTTTGCACATCCTCCCAGAGCAGACATGGAAACAGGCAGCACACGAGCAAAAGGCCAAGCAGAAAGGTTGGCTGCTCCATCGAGGAACAGGGATCTTTACTAGCCTGGGGCTGATATAAATGAAAATAGCTCCATGTCTGAGCAACCAGGAGAAATAAATAGTAAGAGTGTTGAAGGCAGCACAGGCAGCCTGGGAGTATCTGGTGTTACTCACCACAGCCCCTTCCAGTGATCACCATGTCCATGGAAACCATCTCCTACTCGGCAGTGAGCTCTGCTGGGTCCCTGCATGGGACTAAGGGAAACTCGTGTCTCTGGGAAGGAGCGAGTGGGCTCTTGCATGGCATATCCTGCTGGAATGAATTCCTCCCCATGGCTGTGCTCCCAGGACCTCACCAAGCTGAGCAGATCAGGAGGGAATGTGAATTTCACGCTCGCCACATTGCCCCACACACAGCTCCTGCCCCTCACCAGCTACCCTGACCTCAGGTCTAGACAAGAAGCAACTGCATATTATGTCTGATTTACTTTCAAAGTCAGATGAATGAGGAGGAGTGGGGAATTTTGCTGCTGCATCTAAGCACATCACACATTGCTGTTGAATTAACCCAGCTACTCTCGCCTCAGGGCAAGGAGGAGAAAGGAGAACTCCAGGCTAGTGATAAAGCAGCATCTTCAGGCTCTGGATTTTGGTTTCTCTTACTCAAGTCAAACTGCGTCACAGCCTGCCCAGGCAGCTTGCTTGGTCCTAGCCCCAGCCAGGGAAGAACGGATGACCTTTCCCTGCACAATCAGAGTCCCTGGGCATCTCTCACCTTGTAGTTAGAGCTAAATTTTTAAACCTGCTTATACACCTATGCCACCACTTACATTTCACTTAAGTATTTCATTTCAGCTGGCTTTAATCTCTCAGAGAAACCTTAGCCAATAGTATGGACAGTGGAACTTCATCATCTGTGACTCACCAAAACGAGAAGGACCTCAGGTCCTGGTTACCTATAAAAACAGGCAAACTAACCTCTACCTTCTTCAGTTCAGGTTTGTGACGTGAAGGTACTTTCCCATGGCAGAAACAGCAGGCACATGGCATTACATACTGTGAGGTACTCAGATATGTCAGGCCTTCAGAGAAAGGTCACATCATCTTCCTTTGTCCCAAAGGACTGCCACCTGGCACATCAGGATAGTTTGCTTTGTCTCCTTGGGATGGGATGAGGCTTCAAGGAACTCAGATCCTCAGGAGAAAGGGGTCACTGCAGTTTGATAAGCTCCATGCCCACCTCCCCTTCCACTGAGTACCTGAAGCCACCCAATTCTGTCATGGCTTAATTCAATTTCTCTGCTTAACATCAGATGATGCTTCTTGTGGAACTTGAGGGAAGGACTTTAAAGCTCAAATATCCCCCAGCCAGGGGAGAGCAGCAAAAAACTGAACATAGCCCCAGAATCTGCAGCAGAGACCCTTTGGTCACATGTGTCCATGCCATCACCTCACAGCATATCCAAACTCACTGCCTGCCCTATGTCAGCACACTTCTGAGGTGGAGAGGGGGAAAAGCCTTGAGCCAAATAAAAAGCCTGGAACACTTGGTCTCCCGTGGGAATAGGAGCAGCCCTCTGCCAAGCAGGGCTGCCCAGGCCCACAGGTTTCTTCACAGAAGATCTTAGAGGGGCAGAGACATCCTAAAACTCCCTCCAAGTCCAGGTTGAGCTGAATCCTCTACCTGTGGGTATGCCGACAAATCAAAAATTTGCCACTTGCACATTCCCAGTGCTTTTGTCTTTGTGAATTTGGGAGGGGTTTGTGCAGGGAACAGAGGACACAGACTTTGAGTTCATCCAGCTGGACTCAATTCCCTGAGAGTAAAACAAAATACCTTATGAGCTCTGACACCCCAGAGTACCACTGTTTGGGCAGGGTGACCCTGTGCTGCACAGGTTATGCAGGACTCCACTGCCACTTACATATGTAGAAAAGGGGCTTTTCTCTGCCTTGTAGTTGATGAGATGCTGGGAACTGCCTGATGGACAGCTGAGTCAAGGATCTGGGTGGTCCAAATTCTTCCCAAGATGAAAGTCAGGGAATCACTTGCAGAAATTGAGGGGAAGGGAGCTCTTTTCCTCTCTCTTGTTCTATTTTAAGGACAATA
The DNA here is from genome assembly GCA_013399895.1 of Serilophus lunatus. Taxonomy (NCBI): domain Eukaryota; kingdom Metazoa; phylum Chordata; class Aves; order Passeriformes; family Eurylaimidae; genus Serilophus; species Serilophus lunatus. The sequence goes on from VXBA01002779.1 coordinate 288,406, forward strand.
CATGACACAATATGTGATTAAACATGCTTTACTTACCAAAAATAAAGTGAGTATTAAAAGAATCATCTGTCTGGGGAGGGATCCTGCTAAAAAAGGAACCAGTGTAGGGCAAAAGAACCATGTAAATAGTTAGTTTAAATTAGACACACTTTGGTGCAGCTTGGCTCAGTTCATGGCCAACACATGGGAGCTCTAGGTAAAACCATATTGCACTAGTTATAGACTCATCTTGTGGACTTAGAGATGGAAAAGACGTACTATGTCATTAAGTACATCCCACCTGTCAGTGAAGGATTGTTCCCTGCAGAATTTTCTCTGTTGCTTTGTACGGTCCAATTTTAAATGATCCAAGTGATGTGGTCTCAGCCACTTCCTTGGGGAGACTCTTGCACAGATATATTTTGTTTGACTCAATCCTTTAAAGGGTTAACCCTTTTCTTTCCCAGCTTGCCTTGCATTTTCATTTTATGTTTCCACTCTCCTGAACATGAAAATTTCACTTTATGTTTCCTGTGTAATGTACTTACACAGTTATGGCCACACAACATTGTTGCCTCCTGCTCTCAAACAGAGCATCCTCTCCCACAGCTAAAAAACACAATAATGTATTACAGAAAATTTCTTTAACCATCTATGCAGATGAGTTCCTCAAAGCCATGAATCATTTGGGGCATTCTAGCACATGACTATGGTGTGGATGCTCCAGTGTGTTCCAATTTAGTGGAAAAGGAACCAATTTCTAGCTCAATACATTTCATTTCCACAGTTAGGATGTAAAACCAGTATAGTTCAGAGCTCAATAAGGTATTGAATTCTGGCAAACTTATCTCAGATTTTTCTTGTTACTGTGGTACCAAGGAACAAAATTTGATGAACAGACAAAAGTGGCTTACATTTTCCCTATCTCAATGAAAGTGATTCTTTAAGCAACATCATATTCTAGCTAAACCAGATTTGTGTTGGATATCAAGAGCAAAGAAATCCTGACCTGGTTCTTCATCACTTCTGTCTTTCTCCAATTTCTTTCTTTTTTGGCATTCCACTGTGAAGTGCACCCTAAATACTGATCATTGACTATCAGCTCACGGAGGGAAATCAGAGCCCTGATGCTAAGATGAAGGAAGGGATGGATGCAGTATTCTTGAATGAAGGCTTTGGGTTTTCTTCTTCCCACTGCAAAATACAAAGACATCCAAGACATGTAACTCTGTAACTTTAGGAGCTTCAGAGAAGCAATATGGACAAGGAGGATGATGTACAGGTTACATGGCATCCCTGGAACACCAAGAATGTAACAAAGGATGTTGCAATACCCTGCTGGTTTCCCACAAATCAAAGGTCAGGAATTGCTTTATTAATCTCTTAATCCATAGAAATTATAGGGATTGTGCAGTGTACCTTTATAGAAATAAAATTTAGCAGTGATAAAGTTAGTATATTCTGTCAGATAAACCAATGTAGATGAAAACAACCTGTCAAGCTTTTGGGTTCAGAGGACAGCTATGCAAGATACTACTTCTGTCTGCAAAGTTTGGGGTTTTATTCCCATTGTGATGGGAACACAACTAACACTTTAGGACAGGGGATTTCTTGCCCTTTCCCTTCAAAGAAGGAGCAAACATGTCCTTCCAGTTCAAACACTTTTTCCTGTAAGTAAACGTCAACACAAGGAGCAGAGGAAAACCCACAAGGGAGGCAGCCTGGAGCACATGTTCTCTCCAAGGATCTGCAGCCTGGTTAGTGTTTGAAATCTTCGTAATCCATGTGTAAAACTCACACCATGAACACCTCTGCACTGGTCTTTGGGTTTATTGATACAAAGAGTTTGGGCAGGTTGGGCAATGGACCAACCAAGATTGGAAAAGGCAGGGGGGCACCAGTGTGACTGTGCAAGCCTTGGGCATTGCACCAGGATAATGACTTCTGTGCACACACACTTAGTGCAACCCTGTTGATGCTCATCAAATTTCCTAGCATACTCCGGGATGCAGACTCCTTGAGGACAGCATCTGAACACAGCATGGAATAGCAGCAGTATCTGTAGGGTTTGATGACCCAACTGAGGGAGCGCTGGCACAGCCATTATGTACCTGAATCCGTCCCTGCCAGACACTGATCTAGAGCAAAAGGCTAAAGGAAGGAGGAAATTAAAGTGCTGTGGAACTTGTAAAGAAAAAACAAGAGATGGCAGAGGCAACCTAATAAATGGAGCAGCCAGAGAGTGAATCATGGTTAGACAGTAACTCCAAATCAATACATTCAGCTAGATTTTTTTTAATTTATGGTTTTGATAAGGTGAACAGGGTTTGGTCTTTTCAGTGAGCCATGAAAGCTTCCAGACACACAACAGAGGTCATGCCAATATAGTCCTTGAAACAGTCACATTTGCCCACCTCTTCTAGAGGCAGAGAGACAGAAAGCTTCCATGACAGACACTTCCAGAATCCAGACTATCAGAGTTTACTATCAAACAAGTTATATTATATTACTCTGTTACAATATATGTATATTTATATACATACTAAGATGTTTAGATTTTGCTGCTGCTGTTGCTTTTGAGACCTTTTCCCCACTCAGCTGTTGATCAAACACTGGAGGTGTCGCATTTAAAGACAGTTTGAGTGCCTAGGCATTTCAATTAATATTTTATCTGCTTCCCAAGGGCATATGAAACCCAGAGTGCTCGGTTCATCTCATGCTGATTTAGTCGGTGGAGAATAATGTTCTTTACATGATGGAGAAGCTACTCTGATGATCTCCAGGGGTTTTTTTCTTTACCAGTAACACAGAGCTCATGTACCACTGGAACTCAGAAGGGTGGAGGAGCAGAGGCCTTGCACAGACTGTGTTCCGTGTCCTGCAAGGACCATTTCAGCTGGCACACATCCATGGCTGTGCCAAAGTACCACCCAATACTGCCTGCTGGGTGCTTCACTGCCTTAGGTCTGGGTCATGCTTGGCAAAAGGTGGTTTCTCACTTGAGGTAAGTGAAAGGAAATCGGCAGAAACCACAACCTTCCACTGGTTTTTGTTTGTTTGCTTGGAAACTCCCAAACCACAGCATGTATTTTTAGAGGGAGATTCAGGAAGCAGTGGAGAGGGAAAACTGTAAGGCACGTGTAAGGTGAGAGCTGACAAATGCAGGGGTGGAGGTTCCTCATCTCCCAGGTGGAGATGAGAAACCACACAAGAGCCAAACTTAGCAAGAGCTTGGCCAGCAGTGAGCACCAGGCCACTGCTGCAAGGGCCTGACGGCAGGGCTGAGACCAGGAAGGCATTGCAGGGGAGATGCGGGTGGAGAAGGGAGAGGGGAGATGAGGTCAGGGAGGTACTGGTGGGTGGAGTGGGTCTCGTGAGGGAGGTCAGATCCAAGACTGCAATTTTATATTAGCCAGAGAGAGCAATGAATTATCCTGTTTAGTGCAACACAGATAACAGCAAAGGAGGCTGAGGCTGTCTCTGACTCAGGTTTCCTTATTCCGAACTTTCTGAAGATCACCTTTTATTGCCATGTCTACTGCCAAACAGATAAATAACCCAATGTCTCTTCCTCAAGCCATCTTATCATAAGGGTGTGAGTAAGCCTTGGTGCCTGGATCCAAATTCACACTCCCAGCCTCCTGGGATGTCTATCACGCTATTCCATTCAGATCTACATGCATCCTCAGGACTTGAACATATCCCCACCATGGGCTGTTCCATAAACTTCACACCACTTTCCAGAGGAGACCTTCTAGGTGTACTGCTGCAGTCAGTGGTAATCCAGGGAGCTCTTGTGAGCTAAAACAGTCAAAGAAGACATCAAACAGATGAAAGGACGTCCTCAAGTCTAGTAGGATCCTCCTGAACTTCTGATCCAGTTATTGATCAATTATTTATTCTGTCACCTAGCAACAGTGGTGACCCAAATACTGGCCAATTGTTGGGCATTGAGCAGACGCAACATACTCCAAAGAACCTTGCTGAAGCAAGGTCCTGGCAACCTGTGGACCCATGGAGAAAGGAGTCCACATTGGCACAAGTTCCCTGGTAGAACTTGTGACGCTATGGAAGCATTGGAGCAGCCTGTTCCTGAAGGACTACCCCGTGGAAGGACCCACACTGGAGCAGTATGTGAAGAACTGCAGCCCCTAAGAAGGTGTTTTCAAGATTTTTTTTTTTTGCTTCTCATTGTCCTACTCTGATTTTGATTAGTAATAAATTCAGTTAATTTTCTCCATGTTCAATCTGTTTTGCCCATGATAGTAACTGGTGAGTGACCTCCCCCTGCCCTTACCTCAGCTCATGAGCCTTTTGGAGGGCAGTGACAGAGGGGCTTTTTTGGGCACCTGGCACCCAGCCAAGGTCAAACCACCACACTTCCCCAAAGCCTGAGCTGACCTGTCTGAAACCATCAAACGACAGTAACTTCATATGCTTCTGCCCTAGAGGTGCTCAGGGACCTGCTGCCTGGGTCATCCTTCTGGCCATTGCCAGGCCAACCAGGAGCTCCCTGTGGGGAAGTTCTGGGTCAACATGACTCCTCTGGAGGACAGTTCAAAGGGTTTGTAGGGTGGGTGTACATGGCTGAGAAGTCATGGGGTTACAACCATGGTTACCCTGCTCACCTGGCTGATGGAAAGCACTACCAAGAGACTCTACTGCCTGACAATCTCTAATTGGCACAGTGAAATCTGCTATTCCCTTCCCTGCAATGACAGCTGCCTATGGGCACCCCAGCTGCCTCTGAGATGAGCCTGCTCCTCCTGACACATCGTGAGGCACTACTCCTCTTGTGGAAACAACAGGACTGTCCATGGGACACTTTCTAAGGTAAGGCCCTGGCACAGGTTGCCCAGAGAAGCTGTGGCTTCCCCATCCCTGAAAGTGTTCCAGGTCAGGCTGGACGAGACTTGGAGCAACCTGGGATAGTGGAAGGTGCCCATAGCAAGGGAGTTAAAAGTGGATGGACTTTAAGTTCCCATTCCAACCAGGCTTGCTCTGAAATTGGGGTATTTGGGGCTGCTACAGGCTGTGCCATGAAAATACTGAACATACCATGCAACTCAGCACTTGCCTGGCTTGAGGTACAACTCTTCCCAAAGCAAGTATTCCAGGTTGTATATAAATTAAAGCTCATAAATCAGTGGAGAAAAAATGTTCTCGATGGAAATGGCCAACTTATTAGAAGGGAGTTAAAGGCTAAAGACAGTTTCAAGGGAGCCTTCCTGGCTGTCAAGAATGTGTGAGGCAGCGAGTTGTTTGGGTGGGGAGCACGAGTCAGATTTTTCTCCCCTCTTTTGAGGACAATGAAATGTAACAGCTTTCCTTCCCCTCCAAGCTGCTCCAAGCTGGGAGACAACAGCACAGATACCATCTCTGGAAATCACGAAGTGACTGAAGAACGGCTGTGGAGTTCTGAATAACTAAATAAAGCCCTATGTGTTTTCTTTAGCAAGTAAAGAAAAAACACTTTTAGCATTTTAGTGTGACTTTTGGGGTCAAGGGGGAATCTCAAGTCCAAATACAACAAACCGGTGTGGAAATTACTGCCAAGAGTCTGATAGTTAGGCTGGGAGCTTGCCTTGAGACTCAGACGAGAGAATACTGCTCACAGAAGGCAGGCTGAGTTTGAGGTTTTTCTCAGACCACGAGACTCTAGAACTTCCTGTAGGTACTTGCTTTGAAAAGCTGAATGTCTCTCAGCAGCCGATGGTTACAGCAGGTCCTGACCTTTACTGCTCACCTGAGATGGAGGAATACCTGCAGGGCTGATGTCAGGTCTTCAAGTCTCACAGACACAGCAAGGACACAAAGGACAGTCAATATTTTACAGCCTACAAATGTTTCCCTCCTGTAAAGCACACGTTCCCCTTGGGATTCTCAGGTCCGCTTCAGAACACCTGGAAATGAAGTGGCCCAAAACTGCTGAACATGGGGCAGCCAGACCCACTACCCAACACAGCTCATTGCACCTCTAGGAACTGATTAGATTGTTGGTTTGTGAAATCCTTTTAGGAAATAGGTTCTTAGCACAAAGTGATGGATCAGGGTCACAAAGCATGTTAAAGTGAGAGCCAGGAGCCAAACCGACACACAGAGACTCTGAAGATGGAGGCCTACAGAAGCTGATTGTTTTTTAGCTGCAGTTTCTTATTCTCATCTTACTAGTTTTGAAAAACTGAAGAACCTTCTGCTTTCACCAGTCTTTCCCCAAATATGAGCTTTCAAGTTTTCTTCTGTGTCTGCCATGATGAAAGCATGATGAAAATGGGGATGACAACAGCAGCAACTGTGACATGGAAACACTGACTCAAGAGATGTGAGCTGCGAGGAACTAAAAGGCTCAATAAAGAATTAGGAAAAGAAGAATTACTATTTCTTAGCTTCCTGATTTTTGATGCATTTCTCTGTTGGAATTGCCATCTCTAGCCATCCCGTTGAAAGTCCTAACCTTTGTTTGGCTTGCACTATTAAAACAGAGTCAATCTTCCAGTGCCATATTCCTGATAAAGTAAAAATTAATAATTCAAGCTTCAAATATACATTCAATAGATTTTTCAGAGGGATTTTTTGTTTGCTTAGGTAGTAAATGAATACTTGTATTAGCACATCCAGAGACATGTCAGGCCTGATTCAGTTTCATTTACCCCACCTGTCTCAATCAGCCAGGGTGGAACAACTCTGATGCCATGAAGAGCAGAACTGCAAGTCAGAAGAACACATCATTTATTTCTTCTGCTGGCAGTGATATTGCAGGACACATGAGGGGCATTTTTTAGACCAATATAGCTGGAAAAACAGACAAGGCTGCTAGCATACAAGGGTTTCCTCTGCTTTCCTGGTATTGTCACAGTCAGCCTAACAAAATATGACGTCCTTGTTCAAAATAGTCTTCATTATTCATGACGTTCAGTCAAATGAAAAGGAGATTACAATAAATAGCATGTGTTTTTGTCTTATTTTTTTTCTGTTCCTTTACTGTGTCTGCAAATGGGAAGCACTGGGATTGCCTATGCCTCTTTGATGGTTATAGAGTACAGTGTCCTCACAAGCCCATCTGCTCTCCCAGAGACAGCCAACATCTGACACACCATGTACCACAGCACAGCCTCCCAAGGACAGCAGTGGGCAAATGATACCCTGCATCTGCTCAGCTCACAGTAATTTCCAGCCACCTAAGGTTTGGCTGAAACAGCTCTCCTTAACCCAAATACATATGCTGGCTTAGAGGCACCACAGTAAAGTAGCCTAACAAACCAAAGCAATTGGTTTTAATAAGAATCTTGGCTTGTTTTGACAATGCACTGAATCTTCATGTTGGCACCACAAATGTTGTTTTAGGAGAATGTATGCATCTTTGCAGCAGTCAGCAACTAAATCCTCTCTTTACTTCATGGAAAGGGTTTCCTGGCTACCCACTTTCTAATGTATTCCAAGTCCCTCACAGCTGTTTGTTGTCTGGGCTGGAATTACTTTCATATTAAGCTCGTCCCTTTGCCCCCTTTGCATATTGTGTGCAGGCTGGTGAGCAGGGCATGGGGGTCACAAACTGTGCCCTCTATCTTTCCCAGCATGCTCCCAAAGTGTGCAAGGCTCTGGAGGCATCAGATGCCTCCTGCTCGCGTGGTGCAGATGTATTTGTAACAGCTACGGAAGAGGCTGTCTCTGCTCCCCGGCCTTGTTACAGGCAGTAGCAACACTCCCGGAGTTCAAAGGCATTTCATGCTCACTGAGCGTTTTTCAGCGAGAAATCTGAGATTATATAAACTTGAATCCTCTCGGAGGAGAAAGAAGAAGATGGAGGGAGAGTAGCTGGCTCTCAGCTGCACAGCGTGTATCTCGGTGTACCTTGGAGAACACCCAGGGGAGGTGCTCCTCAAACCCACGTCTGGCCAGGGCGTTTCACTTCTGGGCCAGATTTGCTCCTGCTGCAACACAGTGGAGTTCAATGTGCTCGTGCCAAGGCTGCCAACCTGAAAGTCACCCAAGATTCTTTCTAGTCCTTTGTTCCTAGGGGGCTTGCTGAGGGTAAGATTTACATTAGATGCACATCTTTTCTCTATTTTCATGCATAAAAGGTGACAAGTTAGCTTGGTACCAGAAATACCTGGCTTTCAGTGAGTACAGGCACAAGACCCTGCCTGTGTAGAAAGAGCTGGCCTGTTCATCAACAGAAGGCCATATTCTGCTCTTGTACTAAAGAAACAGTGCCCTGGGTATATCAGCAGCTGTGGACAAAAAGACAACTCTGAGAGTTGCTCATTCAAAATCCAGAGAGCACAAAGAATCCAACTGTTTGGTGTTTCTCACTCCCTAACAACTCTGCCTCTGTGGGAAAAAGAAAATCTTTAGGTTATACAACTGATTTAAGAGTCATTCCCGTTGGATGAGGGATGTTTGTGCAGTCTCAGCTGGAAGAGCAAGCTGGAAATGCCTGTCCTGGGCACTCTCCACACCTGAGCCAAAGGTAGGCATGGGCTCCCCATACAGCAGCTGGGAGGTTTCATTTCATCATGTCAGGAGCTGGGGGAAGCCACAAGGTCAGGTTCTGGCTGGGGCTCAACATCACCAGGCTCAAAGAGGTGCTGGTGCTCCTACAGATGCAGCTGCTGTCCAGATGTGTCCAAGGGCATGGAGACCTCCACCCACAACCTGCTTCAGCGCTTAACTCCCATTGACTTCCTGAGACAAAGACACATAATACCACTGAAGACCTGGGCCCAATGTGGTTTGGAAAATCCTGCTAGATATCATTCTTCATCTTTAGGTGACTAAGTTCTCCTGAAATCCCAATCCAAACACCCTCAGAGACCTCGAGTAGTCTGCACATAAGTATTTCTTAGGCTGCTCAGTTGAAGGTCACTACTGCGATGCTGGAAAAACTTTCCAGGTTAGGTCTGAATTAGGTCTGACCTTGAAAAAGCCATCAAGCTCATGAGCTGAGAATGCTGCAGTGGCAATTAGCACATTTTCTCTGCTGTAGACAATACACTGCGAGTCCAGGGCAGATCTAAAGGCTTGAGAGGCAGACATACAAGAGTGTTATGTCCTCTGTCTGAGAGCCGAATTCCAGGGAGGGTGGAAACAGCAATGTAGGACAGCTGTGAGTATGCTTAGTATTAATATCAAATATAATGGTAATTCAAAACAGAGTCTTTTGGTACAGAACTGAACTGCACAAGCCAAGTTATGAAATGATATTAGCAGCTGGATCTGAGAAGCAGCTGAGACTAAGCTGGCCAGCAATTGCCATATGTCTCATCTGCAGAGAATATTTAAATAAGTAAACACAATGAGTTAATAAATACATGAAATAACTTTGCAAGATAAGCACCTCCGTGCTAGTGGTGTGGCAGGTTGTCAGAACGATCACATCCAGTGGAATGTCTAAAAGGGAAAAATTTAGATGGCACAATGCTGGGGTTTTTTGGTTTTTTTTTTTGGGGGGGGGTTGTTGAGTATTCAATTGACTGAACAGCAGAACCCAGAATGGTGAACATTTATGATGATCCTTATCTACTGGCAGGTAAGAGAATCCTGTTGCCATTGCCAAAGCCTTAACTCATCTTGGAAACGTGCACTGAAACCTTTCAAAGACCTTCTAGCTACATCCCTGTGTAGGCAGAAAGGACTATCATTTTAACAGCATCAAAGGTACAGAAAGTCATGTTGCTTTCCAGTAATTCCCTGATAGCACCTAGAGGGTGAAACAAACCTGCTGGTGGTCTAATCTGAAGCAGAGGAACCAAAAAATGCAAAACACTGACTCTGGGAAAGAAATTATTCCTTAAAAACAAGCCAGACAGATCCAGTGTCCTGAATTCATTTTTATTCGTGCATGTATCCAAAGGTCTAAACCTAGAGAGGATTTCAGGATTTGACCCAAGAGAAGCTCTTGAGGGACCACCACAGTTCGGGCTTTTTTTAAAGAAATCTCTCCCCTTTGAACAGCACACTGAGGGCTTGAGCATGAGGTCAATGACATCCAGTTCCTCCTAAACACATCCAACCCCCTGAGCAGTTCACTCTGACTCTGAATCACATTCTTTTATTGACAGAAAGGGAGAATATTAATTGCATACCAAGGACATTTTTACACAGAACTTTTCTGTAATCTCAGCATCTCCCTAGATGTCAACAATTTGATTCTAATGGGCTTTGGCAATGCGCGGTACTATCAGTTTATCAGCCTCAGCCTTTTTTGCCTTGGGTAGTGCAAAATGTTACTGAAAATCAATGCTGCTATTAACAATAGGTGCTCAAAGCGATACTTGCAGTAATTTCAGAAAAATCCAAAGCTCAAGTTTGTTTTGCTCGCCAAACTAGAGCACATAAAACTATTTTAATTTAGAACAGGACCTTGTTTCAGTTCTTGCACGGGTGGATTCAAACAGAATTGACTGTTCAAAGGATGCACAAGCTGAGTCCTTCTGATTTCATTCTTATTTGCTCTTCTTTTATGAAATATGGGACAAACTGGGTCATTCAATAGAATCAAACCACATTCAGGTTTTTATGGGTTTTATTTCCAACAGGGGTAAAAACCCTGTTTTAACATGAAGCAATAGTGCCTCTCCATCAAGTCCTCCACTACTGAGAAATGTTTACACCATGAAGGCAAAAATCTGTGTGAAAATCTGATGTATGAAAGTAAGTTACATCCACACCATCAATATAATTTTTTCCATGAAAATATCCTTTTTTTTTGTGAAAAAAGTTAAACTTTATAGGGGCTTGTTTTGATGTGTAGTGGATTAAATGGTTGTGATGCTTAGAGGACAAACGCTTTTGGATTCGGTCTAATTGGTGGAAATTGTGCAAATTAACTCAGTTGCCATCCTCATTTTGCTCCCTCACAGGGAGCTGCACATCTGCCAGGCATGGAGGGCAGGAGAGCTCTGCACTGTAGGGTTGTACTTTGGTTCACCACACCTTTCCATCTCTCTTTGTTCTTGGCCAATAACATGAGGGCTCCACAACAATGGACCTCAAAGGTAATTTGCACTTTCCCAACCTGAACTGAAGATGCAAAGCATATTGAGGGATTTCATTATTGATACAGACAGGTATAAAATATATCCTGCATGAAACAGAAGAGTGAAACAGCTTGAACCAACCAGAAGTAGCAATCAGTCCAAGAGCACAAACACACAGAAATATGATGGGTATGAAATCATTCAGAGCCAATCAGTAAGCTCCAACTTCTAAAGCAATTTCATAATTGAGTAATGGGACACAGCAGGGTCTGAACTATTGTGTATTATAATCTGAATGGAATGCTGTGAGAAGGCTGGAGCAATCTGATCGCACTGAGCCCTCACTCACCAGAAATGCCTTTGACATATTTCCTTAAAGTGCAGCAACGAGAGCAGAGTAACTGCTTGTTAATGACACCCTGATGGGTTGTCTGCAGCACTGAAACTGAGATAGCATAGATTGGAAAGCATGTGCCTCTCCTTGGCTGGAGTTAACACACCAGCCCCCACAGACTGCCCACCCACTGCAACCTTAATCGCCGGCATGCCTGTGCAATCACCAGTTTCACTTCACTACATATTTCCTTCTCCAGAACTTCACTTATAAAACAAGAGGCACTAATAATCTGAGATGATCCTATGCCAGTCTCCTGTCATGGCTTAGTGCTCTTGCTCCATGCTGGCAAACCCATGGCCCCCTGCACAGCTATGTAGGCTGGGATCTTTTCCTTTCCTATTTTTCAGTCCACCTTCGATATCTACACATTAACTCAACCAAAAAAAAATCACCTCTTTCTGTTTTAAAAGACATCACATATTGTGTCTCCTCTTCACCCCTTCTCTCTGCTTGCCAGACGAGCCTGGAAGGAGACAAAAGCTGGGCTCTGAAAGAGTTTCACAATGATACAGCATGGATGGGTTTGGAACTGAAGACGCGCTGTGGAAAGCAGGGCAAACCCTCAGTCTGCTGTCAGACAAAAGCTGGAACACATCTTTCTTGTTCAGATCTGTTTCATAGATGTGGTCCTCTGTGGAAAGGGCTACTATGGGGCAGCACATCTTGTCCTGGCTCCTGTGCTCCAGGCCAGCTGGAGTCAAACTGGGGAGAGGGTGCAGCTTTCTGGGGAGCAAGGGACATGTTTTGCTGGAGAAAGCTGCTGCTATGGAAGAGTTTGCATCCTGAAAGCAAACAGGGCAACTCCTGCAAGAAAGGGGAATCATGATTGTGGGGAGGATCAGACTCACAACCAAGCCTCAAAGGTGATAGAAGGGACTTGTGCAACCCATTGAAACAGGCACCGAATTTTCTTGGGTTGCAAGAGATGCCCTTTCTTCCCTCAGGGAGCAGTTTGGTTTTTCAGTGCTTACACTGTTTCAAGAAGCAGCTTTGAGCACTCTCATTCTTGTTCAGCATTTTCATGCTCTAAGAAGGCATCAAATGTTACTGCAGTTGGATTGTGGACCTCCAACTCCTGGAGCTGATGTGCTACATCAGCTGAAGCCCCATCAGACAAAGATATGGGAATGAGGGAGATTTTCAAAGTGCCTAAGTGCTCCTGGGAACAGTCAAAGGAATTTACACTGCAGAACCAGACTTTCAAAGATCCCTACTGATACAAGAAAGCTCCAGCTGGGAATTTATAAATGGGTTTCTAGGCCTGGAAACTATTGATAGAACACACAGGACTGGATGTCCCAGCAGCTCCACTCCCAGAAAGTACCAGCATCTCACTGCAACGGATTGGATCTGCAGCCCACCCAGACTTGTTATTGCTCTGGAGGAGAGATGGGCAGCATGGTACTGCCAAGGCTCAGGAAAAAAGGCAGCAATGAGAGCTGGAATGGGCAGAACTGAGACAAGAGAATGAAAAGAAGGTGGGAATTGGGCTTGGAAATTGGAAAGGCACTTTCAAAAAATTCATCCCACATAATTCTAGTCCTTTAAATCTCAGGCTGTCTTCTCTCCTCTGCCCAAGAACTTGTTTTCACAAAACCCGTTAAAAAATCTCTTGCTAAATTTTGAGCTTACAAGGATACTGCCCAAAGCTTACTCAGGCTTATTGTCAGAGGAGTTACTGGGTAGATTTGTTCCCTGAACTGACAAATGTTAAGCCACTATTGAAGAGTCTCAGCAAGTGTGATGGATACTTACAGCCAGGTGCAAACATGGGAGAAACCTATTCCTAAGTATTGCCTGCACACTTCAGATCAGGATGTCCTCTCCATGGGCCTTCCAAGGCCCAGCAATGCCAGCAGGAGGGCTCCCTTTGCTCTTAGTCGGACTTTAACCAGGCGCATGTGATCTTTGCGCATGCATGCAAGACTGTCTGGTTTTGAACTATCAAACACTCACAGCAAACAACTCATTAATAAGCTACAGACCAAAATTTTCTTTCTTTTTGGAGATTATTAAAGAAAATGCTTCCAAATAACAAGTTTCACTGGGAAATATCCAATCTTTTCATACAGATAACTCACATGCTGGAAAAAAGGCAGCATTACTCATGTAAATTATTCATTACAAATTACCCATCCAGTTCTTGCAGCCAGTGGTGCTCTTCCTATACCTGGAGCTGTGGAAAAAATTAGGGTGCCTTCTGAGAGAGAGGAAGGTTCATTATAACCAGCCCTGGGACATCCAGCCAGACTAAGATGACGATGGGATCTCCTGACCCAGTGTTTTCCTGCCCAACTCTAACCTTCAGTCCAGATCGAAAGGCAATCAGAAGAAATCATCCAAGATGTTCCCACCACATTAATATTAAAAAAATAATAAAAATGGCAAGCAGCATCAAACAAGGTGATAATTGATAATGATTTGATTTCTGTCTCAAAAATACTGCAGCCAGCAGGACCAGAAAAGTGATTGTCTCCCTGTGCTGGCACAGGGCTGTGTCCAGTTCTGGGCCCTCCCAGGGGAGACACTGAGGGGCTGGAGCATGTCCAGGGAAGGGAACGGAGCTGGGGAAGGGGCTGGAGCCCCAGGAGCAGCTGAGGGAGCTGGGGGGGCTCAGCCTGGAGCAAAGGAGGCTCAGGGGGGACCTTGTGGCTCCTCCAACTCCCTGCCAGGAGGGGGGAGCTGGGGGGGGTCGGGCTCTGCTCCCAGGGAACAAGGGCCAGGAGGAGAGGGAACGGCCTCAGGCTGGGCCAGGGGAGGGTCAGGTTGGACAGGAGGAAGAATTTATTCATGGAAAGGGTGGTTAAGCATTGGAAGGGCTGCCCAGGGAGGTTTGGAGTGCCCGTCTCTGGAGTGTCCAAGGCAGGACTGGCCGTGGCACTCAGTGCTCTGGGCTGGGGGACAAGGTGAAGATCAGGCATAGCCTGGGCTCAATAATCTTGTTGAGCTTTTCCAGTCTTAATGATTCTGCAATTCTGTGATAAAGCACCTGTTTACTGAGAACTTCTCAGGTGTCAGTGGAAACAAAATGATAGGACTTTACTGCAAACCAGAGCGCAGCTTTGTAGGTTTCCCCCTTGAAGCTTAAGTTATGAGCAAACAGCATTGTTCACATTTGCTAGAATATATCTGTTCCCTGTTGATGCCAAGGACATGTAACTGGCATGCAACAGCTTCCATCTCCCTGTCTCAATTTACTGAGCCCCATGTACATCCTGAGGCACAGCAAAGCTTCAGCACAAACACACATTCTTGGGGTCACAGCATTAGGATTTCACAAAAAAGCACAGCTTGTATCATTTCAAAGTTGTATTCTACTTTCTTCAGGCATCCATAAAAGGTCTTATCTACTACCATAGATCTATCACACACATCTTCCAGCTGTGAAACTCTTGAGAAAAATCCTCCTGTCATGTAATCATCTGAGTGCACAACAGTTGAGGAAACTAGAGTCAGGGGTTATTCTGCGTCTGTTGTCTTCCTACATATTTCCAGTGCAGCCATGGCCAGATTGTATTGTATATGTGGGTATAGATGGCAGCTGTATTTCCTCAGTTTGGTTGAGCCTGGCTGAGCTTTGTACCTGGAGACAAAGCAGTACATTATTATGTACCCAAAAATGGCACACATTTTTCTGACTGACAGATCTTGAGTGTTAAATTATTATTAATTTTGAGCCCATCAAGTACATATTTTAACTAGTTTAAAAGGAATTACTGGACATGAGGCAGTTTTGGACTTCAACATGTTTGTATCCTCTTGCTTTGAAGCTGACAACAGAATAAAGTAGGGTTTTCAGACTTACCAGACAGTTAAGATTCATGTGCCATGGATGTACACAAAATCCCTTTGGAGGAGATTAAGTGTCAGCTTGAACCAACAGCTGATGGAACTGATGTTCTCCTTTGTCAGAAGTCCCTCCAGCAGAAGACATACGCACACGTTCCAGTTTGTCTGTTCCAGCAAGCAGCTCCTCTTGCTATCTTCCTCCTACTTTCACATCTTACATCTGCTTGAAATTTAGAGGGTGATTTAGGACCTGACTTTGGCTCCTGACAAAGGCATTCTGATTTGTCAGTCTCTGTAATGGCTGCTGCGAGAAGCCTTGATAACAACTTGGGCAGTATCCACCCTTAGAATCCAGCACCTAACACTGGGCCATCTGGACACTCACAAAGTACCAAACACTGTCATTCCTATTTAGCCCAGCTTCCTGCTCAAGTCAAATGGTATTTTGATGAGTGACTGCTAGAATGCTCAGGGTTTGACCCTCGCTGTCTCCAGGCCCTCCCCAGCAGTGACAATGGTCTGCTCATCAGCTGTTGACTCAGTTTGCAATAGAGCCAGCTGAAAATTTTTCAACACAGCAATTTCTCATCCAGCAAAGTCTATTCAAAAATCAAAATATTTCTCGGCAGTTTGTCAATTTCAATGAAATTTTACAACAGGAGAATGTCAAAACATGGTGTTTCATCACTGCCGCAGTGGTTGTCCTCAATGGCATTGATGTGCTTCATTTCATTATGATCTTTTTGCTTCTGCTGCTGTACATAGTTGAATATCAACTCAAACCTCATAGAGATTTTAGATTTTGTACTGCCTAATGTCTTTGTTTTCCTGTTTTTGTAAAATAGGAAAGTAGAAAAAAAATCATTTAAATACAGCTTTCTTTTCTGAATCATTTCTAAATTTACATTTTGTGGGAAACTTCCAAATTCTACCTTGATTCATAACAAAAAGAAGTGGAGAGTGTCAGGGCTTCTCCTGTAGTGGAAATTCCACTTTCTGAGCAGCTCCTGTTAACACTCAGCCCTCACTCAGCTGAAGTCCTTGAGTCTGTGGGAAGGTCCAAGGTAGACCTGATTCATAAGCCCAGCACAAGCCCTGTGGGGAGCAGATGTGGGAGCTGGGGTTGTTTAGCCTGGAGAAGAGGAGGCTCAGGGGAGACCTTATTGCTCCCTACAACCTGAAAGGAGGTTGTGGTCAGGCAGAGGTTGTTCTCTTCTCTCAGGCAATCAGTGACAGAACAAGAGGACACAGTCTCAAGCTCTGTCAGGGAGGTTTAGGCTTGACATTAGGAAAAGATTTTTCACTGAAAGGATGATTGGCCATTGGAATGGGCTGCCTGGGAAGGTGGTGGAGTCACTGTCCCTGAAGGTACTTAAGATAAGATTGGATGAGGCACTTGATGTCATGGTTTAGGTGATGGGTTGATGTTGGGTTATGGGCTGGACTCGATGATCTCAACAGTCTCTTCCAACCTTGTTAATACTGTGATACTGTAAAAGCCAGAGAATGCAACTGGCAAACCAGGCCTTTGTGAAACTCGGTTCATCACCATGGCTCTGACGGAGCCTGCCTTCTTTGCAGGGAAAATGTACCTCAGCAACAGAAATAACATCTCAAATCAGTTGCAGCTTGAAATATTTATCTACTGTTCTTCTGGAAAGATGAATTGTAGTGGAATAAATCCTCAGAGTTATTTTACTCCTAAGGTGGGAGGAATAAAATAAAATCTGAACACAGTTTGACCAAAAATTAGGGAGATGATACAAGAATGTGTCAAGTCACTGAAGTAATAATACCATCTGACGCTGAATAGGCAGCCTCCCCCACAGACTTTGGTTGGGGAGCTGAACTCACACCAGATCCCACCAAAAAGCAGATGAAGCCCTTCCTGGTGTAAGTCACATCACAAGTGCTTGTGAAACATGACGTGACCTAGTGTAGGGTGTCAGATTTGGATAAGATTCAACCAGTCTCTCTTCTTACAGAGAAGCACCCTTTGGACAGATGCTTTCTAAAGGTGCCTTTATGGCTGCTGGAACTCATTTGCCATCTCCTCAAGTGTACTGGTTTCAGATGATGTAGGTCCTTCCTGTGTGTTTGTTGAGCACCTGACAGCAGGGAAGGAGAGGCTGGGTGACCATATAGGCTGTTGCAACATGGAATGAAAGACAGAGGAAGCAGGAGCTGACAGGATAATATGCGATCCAAAACAATGGTTCCACACTTCTCTAGAGGAATCTAGTAGTACCCAGGGGAATGTTTGCCCTAGAGAATACTTTGATCTTGTTCTAGGAGTTAGAGCTGTTTCTGGGGTCACTTGTTAAGTGACTTCACTTCTACAAGGCAAACCAAGGGTGGTGTTGCAGTTCCAGGAGCTGAAGACTCTTGCCCGTAAAACAATTTAAAAGATCAGCTATTCCAGGTTGCTCTTGAACAAATTGTTCCAGTTCCCTCAGCCTTTGGTCCTCTTTGGTACTCTGTTGTACCTAAGCAGGCCACAGACTTTGGATCACATTCAAGATGAATGTGTCCAGCCTATGATCTGCTCTTCTCTCCACTTCCCTGAGGGCCCTACAGCCTTTCCCCATGCCATCTAACTGGAGCTGAGTCCAGCTGCGAAATGACCACACTCCCAACACAAGGCAGGGGCAATGAGTTTTCCATCTCATGGATGCCCACCCCCAGCCAAAGGGTTACAAACTGCAAGTTTAGATCATAAGTAAAACAGGGTGGGAACTTCCTAGCAAAGCTAGGAAGCCTCGCAGGGCAATTTCAGAGCAAATAAACAAATCATGTATTTCAAATGTGACTGATGTGGAGCCCCAAATATTTGAGATTGGCTACCCCTTGAGCAGAGCCCTGAGGACCAGAGGCCCCTCCCAAGTGCTGTGATTAGATGGCATTGGCGATGTACAAGTGGAGAGCACAGTCACAGAGGCAGGCTGTGGCTTTGCAGCTGCACAGCACCGGCCTGAGCAATGAAAAAAGGCCCAGACAGGAAGCTGTTTTCCTCAACAGTAAGCTGCTATTTTTACCCATCTCAGTTCTTTAATCAAAGAGACATTCGAAGTCAGTGAACTCTGTTTTGCTGCCTGTCACGACAGCACCGATCTCTGGAGGTATTTCCTCGGCTGCGGACAAGGGGCACTCATGGCTCCCCTCTCTATCAGCACCCCTCCGATATCTCAACATCTCCCTGATCATCAGTGTTGCCTTCACAGGTCAGACCACTAAGGCAAAAAATCTCAGTGGACACATCTTCTCTGTGTAAGAAGAGAAAGTTAGAATGACTTCCCATGGATGAATAGCCCAGGTGAGCACAAGAGCCTGCAGCAGGGCAGCAGGAGATGTAATAGAGCCCACTCCACCACCTCACCAGCTACTGACCCTGTAGCTGCACCACACAACACATAGTGTTAGCCTCCAGGAATTGCAGAGGAAGAGTTGCAGAGCACAGATGTGTCCAGTGCTTTACTCTCACAGCTGCTGTGTAAGTATCTCATGTTGCTAATTATACATGAAGACGATGGCTTCCTCCAGCTTCCCGCACACCCCTGGCCCTCAGGCACAGCCTCACTCCCCACCTTGGGGACTGCAGCTGGGTTGGGCAGCACAGGCAGGCTCCATTTACCACTTGGTGCAAGGTGACAGCTCTGTTTATTCCCCATTTCTCCTACTCCCCACCCCAGAGCAGCGGTGTGGGCTGAGGGAGTGGCAGCACTTCCCAAATCCCAGAGCAATAGATCTGGAGTGAAGTCACGGATAACTGCTGCTTCATGGGAACGAGCTGGAAAATAGAGCTATGTAGAGGAAATATGCTGTTTATGCCAGAACCGCTGACATCTAGTAACACCAAAAAGCAAGGAGGGGGAACATTAACGTCCCTTTCTCAAGCACTTGATTTTCCCCCAATTTCAGCACCTGAGTGTGGGAAATCTGAGCTCAGCTGGAATAAGGTGGAGGGAGATGGGCAGGGTTTGGCATAAATGAGCCCCTGGCCCTGAGTCTGCAGAGGGTTGGTTGATGGAGGTTTTGAGCACAGCTGGTGATCTGTGCCATCCTCCTGCCTGCTATTCACAACTATGTACATTCCTTCAGCTCTTTGCAGCCTCCCTTGATGTGTGTGCACATGCAGTGACCAGAATATCTCATCACACCACCCTGACACTGTCACTGTCCCTTTTTAAGCAGATATTTAATGGCAGAAAATGCTCTGTTCTCCAATGCTCTCACCAAAGCTGCAGTCCCAGCACTGTCCCCCCATTCACTGATGACCCTGCCTTGTGCACTGCACAGACAAATTGGGAGACTGAGGACTAGACTTAATGAAAACATATAAATTAACATATGCCTCCTAGGGGGGTTGTTAGACTTAGCTCATTAGTGGTTTAAAGCATATCCAGTGCTCTAAGTTATTTGTTTGTTTGTATTTTTGCAGCTGTCCTTAGTTTTCTTAGGTCAAGTAGAGGTGTGAGGTCCAAAATAGCATCAAGATGATTGAGCTTATGTTCCCAGCCCTGAAAAAACAATGAAGTGCTAATAAAAAAAAAGGCCTTGTGAGAAAGATTCCACTCCAAAGCCCTTTGCAAACAACACACACAAAAGCATGGAAATGTAGGAGCCTCTGCACTCTAGGGAGGGGAGCTGCTGCCAGCTACTTTGGGAGGAGAAGTGGAATTTCAGTGGCCTGGGGAGAAAATTTTGGACACAGATACCAGAGTAAGAGGAGTCACTGGATCTTTGCTCTTTATCTGCAGTGTTGCAGCTCAGCTGAACGGCCAACACGGGGTCAGAGGAGCCCATCCAGCCAACGCCATCAGTTGCTACTGCTAACATCCTGTTCTGCCTGCACAAGTTCCTCACAGCTCCATGGAAGCATCCCCAGGTCCTGCAGTGTGTCTGCCTCTCTCAAGCAAAGGCACTTTAGCCCAGGCTCATTCTTCACATTTAACCCAGCAAGAGGGCGCCTGCTCATAGAATACAGGGACCACACTTGGGCTGCAGCGAGCAGCTCCTCCTCAAGAGCTGCTCTCCCCCATCACCCTGTCCTCAAAAACAAAGAGGTGCTTGAAACTAACCTGGTCCTGTTTTAAAGTGCTGCTCCTTTTTCCACCTGAGAACAGCAATATAAGTCTGGAAGTGCATGTAAAGGGATAAGCAGAGATTAGAGGCCTCAAAAAATTATATAGAAGTGCTGTCATCCCTCTCTGGAGTGTGCTGAGCACACAGAGCAGCTCCTGCACAGCCCTGTCCAGTCTTTGAAAGAGAGAAGCTCTGACATCTTCTCCAGCTGACAGTGTTGAAGAGGACTTGTGCGTCTTTGCATTCTGAAGTTGACAAACATCAAACTGGAGTTGAAGATCCCCATTTCTGCGGGGAGCAGAGCCAGTTTTCCAGCAGGCTTGGTCGGGTCTGGAGGCGTGACAGCACATCACTGGTTTGAGATCTGCTGGATGAGAGGCAGCCCTGAGGGGATGCAATGGCTCAGAGCAGACCAGGGTAGCATGAAGATGCTGTGTTGATGGCAGAGCAGCACATGGCTTTCTGTGGCACATTCATCATTAGATGGTATAAAATCAAACTGTGTTAAGGCAAAGCCTGCAAAGCAGCAGAAAGGTTATGTGAGACCTCTCCACTTGCTTTGGTTGACTCCATTAGGGACGTGTCATCATATTTTAGCAAAGAAACTCCACTTCCCTCAGCTTGTGATGGCACCTCCTTTCCTGGGTATAAACATTGCTGGGAGGTGATGGAAGAAAAAGCCATCAGGCAACACTGATGGAAACTTTATCCCCTTAAATTGCCCTGAGCACAGCAGGATTTACTGCTCAGTGTCCTGCCTTTGAGAAGAAATCAGGGAAACTCTTCCCACAAGAACTTGCTTTTTCTACAGCAGTCATTAACTGCAATCATCTTTGTTATAAAGAGAAGAATTGGATCTTTAGAGCCTCAGAGGCAAAAATCAGCCTGTCCTAGTGGTTTATCACAGTGTCTAGTGATGAGGTGACTTTTTGAGAAGCAATGAAGCACTTGGATGGTCATTTCAATGTAATGGCAGACTGTTAACAAGCAATCCCTTCCCTCCCCTGTCATTCCTGCCCCCAGTTCCACCTCACAAGTTTGATCTTAAATGCCCCACTTAAATCTTTGAAATCCCAGTAATGGTGGGCTCAGCCCAGGCAAACTATGATTCTATGAAAACCAGCAGGATTCTCATTTTCTCTGGTGGAGACAGAACTCCACCAGCCAGATTTTGGATGGGCAACAAGAAGTTCACTTCCAAGTACAAGGGAGGCAGTGTGGTAGCAGGAGGAGTTAAAGAGACCTCAGCCAAGGCTACACACCCAGCAAAGGGGCTCTGCTGCTGCCTCTGCCTGCTAAGCCCCATTCCAGCAGGCAGGAGAGAAATCGGGGGCAGGCTTATCTCACACCGGTCAAACTCAAAAGCCCAATCCAGGAGAGTTTTGTTGTTTTGATCCTTCTTTGAGGGAATGAGCTCAGATGAAACCGAAGCAGGTGCTAATTAAAACCATATTCTATTCTTCAAACTGGGCTTTTAATTACTGTAAATATATGTGAAGGAAAGTTGCAAAGAAAAATAGTAATTTCTTGTGCTACCTGCCATTTTCACTTGATTACCATCACTCTTTTCTGTAGAGCAAAAAACATGAGTCCTTCATAACAAACTCCTCTCTTGGGGGCTAGTGTGAATTGAGAGCTGTGAGGCCCTGCCATGGGTTCCAAAACTAGCAGCATAATGTCTGTAACAGACATGCTACCTAATTAAATTGTTAGGGAACAGGCTTTTATATCTTTAACACCTAATTTACTATTGTTTCTTTGAAAGTGTTTGGCTTCCCTGTGGTTTTTTTGAGACTCCCTTCTCAGTTTTACGATGGCTTTTAAGTTTTTTGTGTGTTTCAACTAAATAACCATTTTGGAAGTTTTGCTGGAGTCCCAGTTCAAGTCAGACCGAGGGAAACATGCCTGTTTTACTGTTGTTCATGCTGGGTGAGTTACCACTACCGTGCTAATTATGTAATTACCCTATTTTAATAGCTATTGTATACTGCTTTATTGCTAACAAATCTTGTTTCCTCTTTCTTTTCTCACTGATGGAACAGTAAAAGCACAAGGACACACACAAACATTATACAGCACTATAAACCTCAATATCAGGGCTAGCAGGGCTCTGACCATAAACAAGCATCTTCAAGGCAGCAGGTTTATCCAAATCTACACAACACTCATGATGAGATAATTCTTGCTCACTAGGAAGACACAAAATTGAATTAATTTCTCAAAGCCCAAGTTGTACACAGGAGCAGCTGCTAGTCAGTGAATTTATAAGGCACTCACCACAAAAATCATGAGCTATCCCTGGGATGTTTGGACTGTGCTATAGCAGAAATGAGTAACGAATGTGTTAATCAACTATTTCCTCCCTTATATTTGAAAAAAGTGAAATATTTGGCCCCAAAGACATGAGGGAACATATGTTCCAAAATATTCCTGAATTCTGCATAGTCATTTGGAGTCCATGGCTGACAGGACAGGGTAGGATGCAACATGAGATGTCAAATGCAGCGAGCCAGGAGGAAAAGGAGAAATGTTACCCAACATTACCAAATGTATCTGAGTGCCACTGCAATGAGAAGGTGTGAAAAATTATGCTTGAGATAGAAAAAGTAGAAAAGCTTTAACCAAGGGTTTGGAGGTGGGAGGAGAACAGAACTCAGAATCTGTTGTCCATAACAGCATCTGTGCCCAGCAGGTCAAACCAAACCAGTATGCAGTCTGGGACAACCAGGACAAGAGCTGGAAATAGCTTCTGAAATTATACCAGAGGCCAACACAACCCGGGGAAGACCTCACCTGGAGAACTACATCCAGGTCTGGGATCTTCAACATGAGGAAGGTGCAAACATGCTAGAGTGGGTACAGAGGAGACCACAAAGAAATTCCCAGGACTGGAGCCTATCTGCTCTGGACACAGGTTAGGAGAACTGGGGGTGTTCAGCCTGGAGAAGAGAAGGCTCCATGGACACCTTACAGCCCCTTCCAGTGCCTAAAAGGCGTTTATAAAAAGGAGGGGGAGGGACTTTTTATACAGGCAGATAGTGATAGGACAGGGGGCAATGGCTTTAAACTGACACAGGGTTAGATGAAGTATTGGAAAGAAATTCTTTACTCAGAAGGTAGTGAGGCACTGATACATATTGCCCAGAAAAGGTGTGTCTGCCTCATCCCTGGAAGTGTTCAGGGCCAGGTTGGATGAGACTTGGAGCAATCTGGGACAGTCGAAGGTGTCCCTGCTCATGGCAGGGGGGTGGAACTCGGTGAGTTTTAAGGTCCCTTCCAACCCAAACTATTCTATGCTTCTGTGATTCTATGGTTCTGTGAAACAACCTCAAAGAAGTTGTAGGTATTTAAGGGAATGAGCTGCAGGGGAGTGGGAGGTGGCACAGTGAGCACCTGGGAGGTTTCCCTTGGGAAGAGGAGGCTTTCATGGCAGAATCCAGCTCAGGCAGCAGTTGCATAACCTGAGACCATTTCCTGAATTAAGAGCAGTGAACACATCTGGACGGTAGTTAAAAGGTCCAGAGGGCTGAAATCTCAGATAAAGGAGTCTGTTGTGTTCCTGAGAGGGTATGAAGGTGAAGTAAAAAGCATGAGGCATCTTTCGTGCACAGAGAGACTCTGAGATGCAGCACCCAGGACTAGAAGAGGGCAGTAACAGACACGGATGGAGGTGTTACAGTGAGCATCAGAGTCGCTGACACATTTTGCTGAGGAGTGGAACTGAGAGAAGGGCATTGTTCAGGGACAAAAATCCCTTGCGTCTTGATTTCTGAATGCTAAGCTCTGCCATTATAGTCTGCATTTACAAATACGTGTATGCACTGATCTCTTAAGAGTAAATTAAGTCTATCCCATAGGAAATGTCATTATCACAGAAAAACCTTTTAAGTTTTCGCCACTCCTTGTTTTTCCCCACTGCCAGCTCCAGATCTCATCCCGTTCATCTGAAGGAGAACCAGTCTCCAGGTAGATAAATTGAACTCAGCTGGAGTTTTAGCCACACGATGCTGGTGTGGAGCACCATAAACCATCGTGCTGCTCATTTCCACTGACTCTACTGGGCCCCAGTGCCCTCCTCCAGCACACCTTCTACATCAGGAGGGTCTCTGCAAATAGCAGCAAGCCCTGCCACTTCACATTCCTCCTTAAATCCATCCATTGCCAGCATATCTACGGAAAAATTGACAGCGAAAAACATTGCATTAGGCTGCTGGTGTGCTAAGACCACTGTCTATCATACTGAGCAATATTGGCTCGGCTCTCCCTGCACTCGCTCTCTGTCTGCACCCATCTGCTGCCTTTCCTCTCCTGCTCGGGTTTGAGCGCTGGCACTGCACGTCACCAGGGTCAAGGACAAAAGCTTTGAGATGCTGGGGAGGAAGCCGTAAAGACAGAGGTACACATATTGTATATGTATATGTACATGTATATGATATGCATATAGGAATACCTATAGCCTTTGTATCACACTGTGAAGTGAAATAACACTGAAATATTAACTTTGTTTTCTCCAAGGAAGATTGCCCTGCTTACTCTTTAGCCCTTTTAAATGCAACTGGGATTTTCAATACTTTTAAATTATGTTCAGAATTAATTTAACCTACTTTCACAGCCCCTCCATGCAGCCTGTAAACAAATTCAATTCAAATACTTGATGAAAGATTCATTAATCTCTGCTCTAAATTCTCGAATCTGATTCTAATACATATTTTATACCATCAAGACACTGTGCTTTCAGTTACACCAATTTTTGTTTACAAAAGTGCAAGAAAGGTTGGTTGTTGTAATCATTTTCTCTGTTGAAGTTCATATAATTGAGTTGCAATGTTATTTGTTTGCCTCAACTAAAATATTTTTAACAAAATAGGTTAAAGTTAATGTATAATCATTTCTCAGTTAACAAAGCCTACAGCAACTGGGATACCAGGGAGAGCTCCTTAAAAATTATTCCCTCAAAGCATTTCCCTGCACTTGCTGCTCCACTTTCAGCATAATCAGGTGCATCCCTCACTAGTACAGTGAGAACTGCTTAGCACAACTTTCTGCAGAACTTTTTACTGAACACAAATCACAATAAAAATTGTACTTACAACAACAAAGATGGACAGTCCTTCATTCTCCACCCAGTTACCCATGATTGCCTGAGATGTGTGTGCACAACAGCCTTGCTCTCTCTGGGCCAGCCTCTGTGCCTTCTCTCATAAGGAAGTGAGAGCAGAAGATTGCAGCAACCTGTTTCCTTTCTCATTCATTAAGGAAATAAATTAACCATTGGATCATGTCCACAGTTGTCTTTTAAATATACTTCTACTGTCTTTACATATATTTTTTTCAAAACTCAAATGTATATAAATGGTTGAAATAGCCTACTTTTTTCTTTGTGATACAAACATAGAGTAAATAATACAGCTGGTCAGGTATTCAGCTAAAACATGTATTGCTACTTTATATAAGTTTCAATGCTGAAGTGTAATATAGAAAGCACAGAAGAGCTATCTCTGCCCAGACTTGCCATTACTTTATCTCCTTAGGTCTGAGATGCAGTTCATGCTGATCCTTGTTGATAAATAATCACTAGTATTATTTCTCTTCCAATAATTCAGTGTCCACAGAAGCTTCAAAGGATAATCTAACATTCCTCTTGTCTGGTACATGCAAGCCTTGCTAATTCCTCTCTGCTCTGGCAAAAACTGAGGACATGTGTCACTAGAAAGGTTATTTTTTTCTTATTTATTCACTCTACAGGGTCCCCAGCCCCAGGAACCATGTCACTGCATGTTATGATTTAACCACAGCCAGCACCACACAGCCACTCACTCCCCGAGGGGAGGAGAAGTGGGAAAAAAAGTAAAGCCCATTAATTGAGGTAAGAACAGTTTAATAATTGAAAGAAAATAAATAATAATTAATTACAAAAGTGACAAGACAACATTGAGCAAACTTTACCTGTTGCAAGTGTGAATAGAAACAAGCCACCCACACATCATCTCTGATTTAATTCTAGTGCTTCCACCTTCAAAAACTTGCATTTTTGTACTTTTTTCTAATTTGGAAAATGCATCCTGTACAAGAAAAGACAACACTGACAGCTGTGTATTAATTACATAATAGTGTAAAACTGGAGTACGGAAAAAATTAAATGCTATCTCATTCTGTTTATAAAATTCCTTTCAAGCTACTTAATTACATGTAGGATCTTTCATCCTTCTTTGTGCTGAAAAGTTCAGTGAACAGGGATCCTTTTGCAATATAAAAGTACTGCAAAAGTATTCAGATCTAAGGGTTCTTCACTTCCTTGCAGTAATTTTACCCCATTGCTTAGGAATTAATTTAGTTCCTCTTCTGCTCTTTGAAATAATGGTCTGTGTACTGCTGCACTAATTTAATGCCAGACACTTGCATTAGGGCCTAGGAGTTTCACACCTTCCTCCTAAAAGGGACAATGAAAAATTCTGCAAGTATAAGCTCCAAAAGAGAGAGTGATATGAAGCACGGAGTGAAAGAGATCCAGCTCCTCCCTCCCATGTAAAAGGAGGAAATCCAAGTAGAGACATTGATTAACCTTCTTTATTTTGTATGCTAAAGTCTTTATTTTGAATGCTGTGCAGTCCTTGTTTATCAACAATCTCTTGATTCCACACCAGAAGAAAAAGCAAAGAAGAGACCTGTCAAACTGTCTTCCCTGAAGGGACCCTTACAAACAGCCTGAGGCTGTCACTGTGTGCACTTGCCTCCACTCAAGGGAATGACAGTCTGAAACTTCTGCTCTTTCTGGTTTGTTTACAAAATAAATGATTCCATGCTGAGACGAGGGCAGAAAAGAGGATAGATATGAGCCAGGAAAAAAACGTGTCAGTGAGACTCCAGTAAGGACTGGCACATGCTTCTAGGGCTTTGCTTTACACTATAACCTTCGATATAACCCTACTCCAGTATTTCCTCAGCCTTCCTTTTGCAATGATCATGAGACCCAGGTGCTGTATTAAAAACAAATATATGATCCAGATACTATTTGCCTGCCTTGGCTAGAAGTCAAAGAGCACTATCACAAACGACTGCACACCCGAAGGAAGAGCCATCACCAGCCATACCCTAAGTACAGATAGCAATTGCACTAAGCAGGCAGTAGTTTCCAAGTAGAGCTGGAGTAAAGTTAGGACAGCATAACCTCTCACTCAATAAAGGCAGAGGCCAAAATAACCTGGTTTTGCACAGGACAGAGAGAGAGGAAGCCCAGCTCATAGCTTTCAGCAGAGTCCCAGGCTTTATGATTCGCCAGGCTGGCTCTGGAGCACAACTATCGTTCTTTGCTCTCCTTCTGCATCGACATTTCTCTTCCCAGCGCTTCGTTTAAACATGCTAATGATAGCCCAGGGTAACTCTTCTCTGCCTGGACACAGGGACTTCACTAGCGATTTCCCACTCAGGAAAGTACCTCGAGAGATGGGAGGGAGGGCAGTTTCTCGCAGGTCGGTGCTTCGCCCGCCCGAGCGCGCCCGGCCCCGCAGCTCGCCGGTGCCACCAGCTGGGCAGCGCCGGGACCCGGATCGCTCCCGGATCTGAGCCCAGCAGAAGGAGACGAGACCATTCCGTCCCAGTCTTTCCCACCGTTTGCACCTCCCTCGTGTCCCCTTTCGTACTGCATTCTCTGTTCAAAATCGCTTTCCTACTTTTATGTCTCGCTTTCAGTGCTGGGCTGTCAAAACCCATTTCTAATTAGCAGCTCACGATCGTAGTCTGGGAAAGGACCTCCAGAGACCATCAGCCCAATTCCATTCCGAATAGGATTCACTGGAGCTGTATCATTGCTGACACACGTTTGCATCTCCACTTCCACAGCTAGAAATAAGGGAGGTGCCTCCCAACCTGCTATAGCTGTGCTTTGGTAGCCTGGTTTTAGTGGACTGGGACAGGCATCGGGGAGCGGGACCTGTGTGGGTCTGTGTGTATTGCCTTTTGCAGTCTGGACTGACTCTGGCAGTGAAACTCCCATGCTTTTATTTGGGCTTCATCCACTGACTGGCCAGGTGCCTTAGTGTCTGTGTTACAGAAGTCAAAAAAAATGGCATCAATACAACTGCACAGCCATAGAAGTATTCCAGCATCCCACTTCAGACACAGGAACAGCCACTCATTACAGGTCTTTGCATTGGTGCATTTTTTCTTATAAAATATGAAAGAGACCTGTGCTAGCTTTTTTGCTAGTTTGTCTCTCTTCCTGTCCTCAGTGTGGAGGTGTGGGGGTAGTCCTGTTCAGTCAGCAGGTGCCTGTCCGTGACCAGGTGTCCAACAGATGCAGTGTCTGGCTTGGCCCTGGTTTTATTAAGACTAGTAGTTTTCAGTACTACCAACAGAGAAAACACTGAGGAATGACGTCATGTTTCATGGACATATGTAAGCAAGATAACGTGATATAATAAACTGTGGCACTGAGGAACAGGCTTTTGCTTAAAAATTACCCTTCAGCAAGATTACTAAAATGGGGTTCATCCCTGTGCCACGATTCAACATGAATCCTATATGCTGCTAAATCATACTTAAATTGCCCCTTGTTATAGAATTACACTGCTCCAGCTACACAATCGCTGGATTTATATGTTTCCCTTCACTCATTTGTCATGATAAAGCTTTTTTACTTCTGGATTTCCCCTGATAAATTGGACACTTGCCTGAGAGTACCTCACAAAGCCCTGCCTGGCTCAAGTTACACTCAAGAGGAGCTCTGAGGCATCCATCCATCTTTTAGGGAAACTTAGTGAAGACACAAACGTCACATAACCCAGACTTTGAACTGGGATGACTCTCTTCCAGGCCTCCTGCAGAAAGACTGTTTACAGTAGTTTATACATACACACACAAACACATCCCTCCTGTAATATACATTTAGCACTAACAGAGAAACCAGTATGAAAAAAGAAATTTAAATTAATTTATTCATTATTTTTCTTGCTTTTGTGACATTTTAATGTAAGGTTTGATGGTTCAAACATGTTCTGCTATTTTCACTGCTCAGGCTTTCATGGGAGCAGCAATAGGCTGGAGATACCTGAGTTCTCAGTTGGATTTAGAGATCCTCCTCTCATATAGTTTTCTGCCAGAGTTCAAAGAGCTGTGTATACCTTGGTTGAAATCAGAGCCATTGACTGTTAATTACAGTGACCTACAACATTTTCTTTTGCATTCAGGGACATAATCCCACCTCACTGACACTATCCCTACCTGGCAATCTCCAATCACTTGTCAATATTTTTCTTCCATACAAATATGCTTCTACACATGATAAAATTGCATTTACTCTTCTATTACATTAGAACTTGTTTTGACTGAGTGATATGCTTAAGACTCTAGACAGTTTGTGTTTTTAAATTTTAGATCACCCAGTAGTAAATCTTCCCTTTCCTTGGCCAATTTTTTTTCTTTTCTTGCTTGAAGAGATAACTGCCCATTTGCTGTTGTACCCTGGGAGGAACAGTGATGTATAGTCTATTAGGATAGCTATCAAAGGCTTATGTATTTGAGCTGCTATAAGACACTCTAGGACAGGTGATTGATAACAGGTGTTTGCTAATGGATTCCTGTTTGGTGCCCTTGGGGGCTCCCCATTGCATTTTGTACCATTGGTAATTTATGCTGAAGAGTCAGGTGTCATTGGCATTTGAGTTGTCTGATGAGTTAATGGTACAGCACTCTAGCCTTCCCTGAATTTGCCTTACCATCAATCCTTGTGGCACAACACCAACATCCTTACTCAGGCCCATATTTCATGACAAAGCGGAAGTAATTTTTCACTTATTGTACTCCTTGCCTGTTCCTACCTGATAACCTGTCTCTCCCCTGCAATGTTTTCCCTTTCCTCTTACTCAGAAGTAACTTCTTTCATTTTTTATCCACACAGCCAAATCACCATGAATAAGGCTTAGCATGTCCAATTGATTATATTTTATCTTTCTGTAAAGGCAAGATTTTTTTTCAGGGCATCACATCTTGTGAGCTGCTGAAGAAAACAGGAACCATCCAGCTACCACGTGGTTTAAAAAACTATCTGATATATTGCATGGCATGTTGCTTTTATTTACATGCATAAGGAACATGGAATCAACTAAGCCAACTGCACATGTCAATGCCAACATTTCTGTTCTGACCATTAGCATGGAAATTGCCTATCAGACCTATTGCAGAATCAGAACCAATGTGTGTCCTGTAACACAATGCATATAATTAAGACTGCTGGTATTAAAAACTGTCAAACAACAAATAAAGATTTTTTTTTAACATGAGGCTATGTCTAGATCAGATAGACCTTCTCAGTTTCTGAGGCTGGGTACATTGCTTGGCTCTAACTGGAATTCTTGGGGTTTCTATAGAGTTTGCACCATGAACCTTTGACAGTATCAGTGGATAAATATAGGCTTGCCCTCAATGCAACGTGCCTCTGAGTTGCTCCACACATTTCCATACATCTGCAGTGACATCTCATTTTTTAATAAAATATTTCTTTTTCTCCTGCTTGGTCTATTTTTCTCCTTGTTGCTTAAAAAATAAGAAGAGGGGGAGGGAGATCACAATAAACACTATGAAAAATAGTTTAAGAAGCACCTAATTACTCCATTATTGTAGGGCTCCCTTGCTTTCCTTGTAGTACCAAGTTGGTGCTACTCCTTTTTGAAAATTTCCTTTCCTTTCTTTTTTTAAATGACACCTGAATGCTTTTGAGTTACTGTACTGCCCTTTAGTATTAAAGTTTTCAGCATGGCAATGAAGAGCTAATGTGCTCCATGAGTTCAGCCCGTTTCATGACCACCCAACCTCCGCTCTGAAAGAGCAGCCCTACTGAAAAATCCAGCTGAGTGTTTCACTGTGCCTTGTTTCTCCACTTCTATTTGAAATGATCCTCATGAAGCAGCAAGAGGAAGTTCTGAGGACACATTTTGAGGAATATAACCCGTGCTACGAGGGCCAGTAAGTGCAGGGATAAAGTCATCACAAGCACCTCTCTTTTCTGTCAGCTGCTGAGTCCTGCACACAACTTAATACAACACAGATTCACAAGAACTGCAAATCCATGCACAGACAAAAATTCCAACACTGGCACCTCATCTGAAAGGTGCTGTGCTACTGTTTTTGATATTTAGTTCCCACTCTAGAAGCCAGATGTGAATTAATTATCACCTTGACTACCTCTGGCATCACTCTCCATCTGTATCTGTTCCTGATCATTTTCCAGAAAGTATCTGTGGCTGATTAAAGCTCTGGACTGACAGGGCACATTAATCAGATGAAACAACTAGCTGATGAAAGAGAAGTTAAAATATGTAACATCTATTCCCTGTCATTTTGTTTGCCCTGTCAAAAAAGGAACTTAAACAATTATAAAGGCATATAACGTGTTTAAGACAGGTTGTCTCTTGTTCATTCAATCATGTCTCACCTTCAGGGCCAAAAAGTTACAACTGTGATGTTATTTCAGGAAGATCTCCGTAAGCAATATCCAACAAATTAGCATCCACCCTCTGCATAGATGTGTTTACCCATTAATGCTTGTCTGTGATTAGAAGCCTTTACACACAGATGCAATCATACCTGAATTTCACACCTGAAAGGTGACATTTTTATACCTGGCTCCAGACACTCATATTTTCTGTAAAACTTGATTTCAGTGGCAAGAGATTCTCCTTATGATTCCAAAAAAATAAAAAAAAAAATAAGGAGGATGAAACTGTCCTTTTTTTTCACAGGATATGAAGTTGTTGTTCATTCAAGGGAGATAGATTCAGTAACCTTTCATATTCTCATTTTGAAGCACATAATCCTCAATACTGGTGAATAAACTTACCCTCTCCGCCAAATTACTGTATATTCAAGTTTCTGTCATGATTGACTAGAGGCAGTCACTGCAACTCCATTTTAAAATAAAAAATTATAAATATTCACTATAATGTCTGGCTTGCAAATATCTGAGCTTGAAATCTCATTTTCTTTGGTACATAAGCCCTGCAAATAGGCAGAAAGTAATAGAAGATGGTTTTTTTTTTTGTTTTAGGATAGATAGCAGCTGCTGTGGGAAAAAAAAAAAAAAAAAAAAAGGAACTATCAGGAAGTTTAAAAGGGTTAGAAACTTACTTTAAATAAGCTGTTGTGCAATCAATGGATCAATGCAGAAAGTATAATATCCCATACAGTCCATGCTGTAGCCCTTGAACTGTAGTGACTCCTGTCACCTCCCATGACTTTATGATGTCCTCCTTCCCTCTGCATCTTTTTCTCCCCACACTTTCAGGTCCTCTTTCACACTAAGGTCAAGAGTTAGTAGATATGTGGATTATTGTGTGATACACAGGTTTATAACTCCTGAAGTGTGCTCACTGGTTGATTTATGAAATTGTCAGCAAGAAGGTCATGCTGAAAACTTTATCAAGAAGATCATTTTATCAATTCCCATCTTTTCTTCATGGAAGTGTTCACAAAGCTTGTACAAACCTCTTTTATTTCCTCAGATATATCACCTCAGAAAAATGTACTTTTAATGTGTCCAATGATGTTTGATGTGAATTGGAGAGAACAGGGCTGACAGAGAAACAGTGTGGTCCCACATACTTTTCTTTAAGAAACTGTGTTGAAAACAGAAGTAATCAACATTGTGCCCAAACCCAAATTGTTTCACTGAGATTTTAATCTACATTAAAAAAAAAAAAAAAAAAAGCTGAATAATCATTTAAAAATCATCCCTTGAGACTAAAAATAACATCTGCAAGAAAGGATTAGTTACTTTCTATGCTGTAGGGAGTGCAGCTCTTACTAGCAGACAGTAGGCTCCATCACTGCCAGGACTTCCAAAATCCTTTCTCGCTGTTCCTCATTTAAGTGATGTACACACATTACAACTTGTTACAACGTCTATTTACACCTGTATTTACAACATATATATATATTTTTTATATATTTAAATTTACAAATATTTAAATGTGTTGCAAAGCTTTTATGCATTCATGTCTCTCCACAACAGTCCTCAGTGTGGATTTTGTTGGATATTCCCAAGGTCAGAGACAAGTACGTGGTAAATCCAGAGCAATATGAAACAAATGTGCAGAATAAAAGTCAAAATACTCTTTGTAAGGTAATGATTTCTTTCCAATTCCCAAGTAAGTCAGTAGATACTCCCATCCTGAAAATAAATAACCCATACTTATCTTGTTCCATACAGAACTCCATATAGTCTCTAAAACTGCCCCCCTCTTACAAAATTATATGCAAAACAGTAATGGAAGCATCACGGGTTGGAGGTAAAGAACTCCCAAATTAATCATAGATTCTTCTTCTGTAGGTGTGCTTCAAAACATTTCTGCTACTGTGTGGTGATAGATGACAGTGTGTTCTATAACCTTTACTCTGGATTTCTGAAAGCATCAGACTAAGAACCGATACCAACACAAGCCATGATACCAACACAGCCATGCTGCTGAGGACGCAGCTGCGCTGGGCAGGGCACGTCTCCAGGATGGAGGATCACCGCCTCCCTAAGATTGTGCTCTATGGTGAACTCGCCACCAGCTGCTGCAACAGAGGAGCCCCAAAGAGGAGATACAAGGATACCCTGAAACAACATCTCAGTGTTGGTCATATTGACTGCCATCAGTGGGCCACTCTGGCCTCCAATCGAGAGACATGGAGACACACCATCCATAATGCTGCTGCCTCCTTTGAGAATGCACGTAGAATCAGTCTTGAAGAGAAAAGACAACGCAGAAAGAACCGTGTCTCGTCACTACCACCTAAGGAGACTTTCCACTGTGCTTTTTGTAACCAGACTTGCCTGTCCCGCATCGGCCTTGTTAGCTTACAGCAAGCGTGGGTAGAGCCCTTCCCATATCTTCATTCGTGAAGCCTAGCCATGATGATGACTCTGGATTTCTGAAAGCATCAGACTAAGAACTGATACCAACACAACTTGAGGGATAGTTTCAGCATTTTAATTTGTGTTGTTTTACAAGTATAAAAAAATCTCACAATGTATCAGATCTTGCATACTCTTACACATGTGAATAATCCTTTCTGAGCAACCCCTTGTGTGACTCAGGACTACTCAAGTGAGCACAGCTTTTAGCAGTAGCCCTAAACCCTTCCATTGAACACACAGGCCCCTCCAACAGTCATGGAGGAGAGTAAAACCACAGTAAACTTTGTAGCCAGAGATCACTCATTCACACACAGACTTTGTAGCTAACATTATCCTCTCTGTGCAGCCGCTGCATAGACTGATAACAACACCTCCCACGCTGTCCTTATCTCGAGAAAAACTGCCTCCCCTGGCATTGTACCACACTTCAGAGAAATCAGCTTGTCCTTTAAAGCACCGTTCTTACCAGAGGATCTCTCTCTATGACTCCCTCTCATACTTTTCTACCAGCACAGGTGAACAAAGCCCTCAGAGCAGCAATGCTGCTGGTTGAGCTGCACCACACAAGCAGTGGCACTCATGCTGATGGAGTGTTCACACTGGATTGGGTTACTCTGCACAGCCAAGGCAAAACCATGGGACAGTAGTAATAACAAATATTTTTCCCCCCCCTCTCATAACAGTGATTTAAATATTCAGTTCCCTATGCATGCACTTCAGGAGGCTGGTACAAAAATAGGAAAGTAATATGGCACACACTCTAAAATATGCATATACAATATTCTTCAGCATTGTTATGTGAGGTTAAAGGGTACTCACTAATTCATACTGGGCTTCTGGCTGTGGAGCTCTCCAATGCTTGACTTCACTGTAGCACAAACATTTCACCCGCTGAGGTTTGCAAAGCTTTCACTGTTTCCAAGTGGTAGAATCGCAACTGAACCATCACTTACAGTGTCCAAAATCTGCTTTAAGTATTTGAGAGCTCTCTTTAGATATGAACTACTTCTACATATGAAGCCACTTTTTTTATTTTCCCTCAAAGACTAACATTTCAGACCTGGTAATTCTCTGATTACTAATATTGGTAAGTATCCAGCTATAAAGACAGATACTCAGTCTCGGCTAAGAACACCAGAAAACTTGGGTCTGTGTCCTGAACTCTGCAGGATTATAAACAAAGGTTACATTCTCCATTTTTCCTTTAACTCACTACTGAAAAACAACAACAAAAAAGAAATACTCTTTCACATCTAGAAGAGTAGAGAGAAAAACTATACTGTACTTCTGCATTGAAAAAGTACAGAGAAGTCATGTAGTGTCTTCAAGGAGTCACTTCACTTTTCTATGCTACTCAGAGAGAGAAATTAGAACTGAGGTGTTTGGTGTCTTCCCCATATATGAGGTACATTCCCATGGCAAGTTCAGGCCAAAAATTCCCATTACCACCCACCAATAATTTAATGAGATCTACATACACATGACATACACAGATATTAAGTTAAAAACATATTAATTAATACATATTAAGCTCAATGAAAACATAACTTGGAGAAGAGGAGACTCAGGGGTGACCTCATCGCTGTCTATAACTACCTTGAAAGGAGGTTGCAGTCAGCTGGGGGTTGGTCTCTTCTCTCAGGCTCTCAATGAGAGAACGAGAGGACACAGTCTTAGGCTGCGTCGGGACAGGTTTAGGTTGGATATCAGGAGAAACTTTTTCACAGTGAGAGTGATCTCCCACTGGAATGGGCTTCCCAAGGAGGTGGTGGAATCGCCATCCCTGGATATGTTTAAGGATAGGTTAGATGATGAACTTAGTGGTATGGTTTAGATGGTATAGATGTTAGGCTGATGTTGTATTGGTTGTTAGCCTAGGTGAAGGTTGAACTTGATGATCTCTATGGTCCTTTCCAACCTTATTAATTCTGTGTGTAATTCTGTGTGTAACTTCATTATAAAACTGAAATATAACAACATTCATTTACAATGCAGTAAAGAAAAAAAAAAGCAGCTTAGCTCTTTGCCAAACTGCAGGTGACACATTTCATTATAAATGACCTCAGACCTGAATTTGAGGCACTTCTAATGCAATAACGATGTCATCCCTAATGAAGAGCTTCACATCCTCCACAATGACAGAGTGGAGGCTAAGCTTAGGACACTGGGAGATGCTTTGGGTCATCAATTATTTGTTCCCACGAGCATCCAGCATACGCATCACTCAAAAGGAATGCAAGGTGCTAAGCAAACAAAGTGCAAAAAACTTTCACCTAGTTTTTGAAAATATTAATGGTTAGGGTTAGTGTAGGGTTTTCTGTACCTCCACTAAATTCCTGGGCATTCATCTGCTAAAACTTTCTCAGCAACTTGCAAAATATGGAAACCCTTTTATTTGTGGTGAGAAAGTCAATGGCTTCCATTTTTTCTTTCAGACTTCAAGCCTATGGTATTTCCAAGGTAAAGAAGTCAGAGGGGTTTCAATGAACGATATTAAACTAATCAGAACAAATCACAATAAGGAGGAATCAGTGTCTTCTATCCCCACATAAAGTCACTGAGCTTCCTGTTTGGTGCAGTACCAAACCCCTGACAACCAGGGTAGTGCTCATCTCTTAACTTCAGTCACCTAAAAGGAGAGGGATAGTCAAAATTCACTGTCAAGGCATCTGGTTAACACTGAGTAACAGGTCTCCAGAGAATGACTCATATCACCTGCTCATTTTTAGATCAGGTGAATCACTCCCTGGAAATGTGCACTGGAGAGCGCCTACATGACTAGTACACACTATCTGCCCAACTTCTGGATATTTAAATAAAGTGAACACCACCCTGGTACCAGAACATCACAAACTATTAGGAAAGTGATAATGTCAGAAAAAATGAGCTATTCCAGAACATCACAATTAATGTGTTAAATTTAATTCCCTTACCAACAAGCAGCAAATACGAAGAGTGAAACAGTGCAAAGGCAATAACCCCTCTGTCCATCCTCAGTAATAGACCCATTTCAGTGTCAGTGCTGGCTAACTGGCTGTTGCATGGCAACCCAGTCTACAGTACACTGTGGAAGCCCAATTCTAATACCACAGAGAGAAGCATTATCTTATTACACTGATTACAGTGCAAAACAGTCTGCAATGTGATCAAAGCAGACCAAAGCTACAGTCCCTATAAAGTCCTGGTCTAAGCTCTGTTTCTGTGCTAGGGTGGGATGCCATGGGACATCCTATCTGAAATAAAATTCATTGCCTTCCATCCTCAGACTTCCTGAATAAGATGAGCAACAGCCAGTTTTTGAAGGATGTCTCAAATAATGACTTAAAAATAAGCATCTGACAATAAACTGATGTGCAAAAAACTTCTGAAATAGAAGTCTACAAACAACAAGTGCTCTCCGTACACAAACACACACAGATACAAACACCCAAACACTGTTCTCCACAACGACAGGCTTGTCAGCCATCATGCAGTGCTACACCTGCAAGAAAGAAACCCCATCCACAAGACACTACGCCTCAGATATGCAACATTCCCAGCAGGTGATCTGCCACTTTCCAAAGGCACCCACTTGTTTCCAGTTGCACTAGGCATTGGAAGAAACACTTTGGTGAGGATTCCCCTTTTGAGAATGCATTGTCTTGCCACTGCTCCGTGTTTCATCACTATTTTCAGGAGATTTCATCACGGCCTTGTCTGTCAGTACAGCGGATTTGGGAGACTTGCAAGAAAAGCAGAGGAACTTGGAACAGGTCAGCAAAGCTTCGGTAATGCTGGATGAGAAAAGCTTTTTGCACGGGTGGCAGAACTGGTAGAACACCAACATGAAGAAGACAGCCATGCAGTAACATAACAGGAGCCTTAAGAACAACAGTGGGGCGCAGACATACAGGTAGATATCTGTTCTATAAATGTACCACATCATCAGGAGGAATGCGTTCTCGACCAATCGCAGCACGTAGTACACAGTCATTTGGGTCCAATTTTGGGATTTGCTAATTAAGTCAGGAACACTGAGCTCCACCTGCACTGCTGACCAGCAGAACATGTTGATGCCAGCATAGAGGAAGGTGAGAAGGCACAATACGATGGTAGTGCCAACCCTGCTGAATTCCTTCTCTACGATCTCAGGAAATGGGGACTTGCTGTGCCAGAAGAGAATCCATGGGTAGAAACAAAACCCCAAGAAATTCACTAGCACAACAGGGAGAGTCCAGATTTGAAGGACTGAACTGAAAAGGACCAACACCGTGACCCGTGTTGCAATCTCAAGGCTTCTCCACAAGAATATGCAGAGGTAGGCGACCGGTTTCACACGGACATCATAATCATCGTACTTAATCTTAATAGCCAGGATGTTGCAGCGCAGGGCACCATAGACAATTGAAAGGAGAGAGAGCATCATAAAAGTACCTGCAAAGACCAAAAACAAATCAGGACCTTCAGCTTAGCAGAAGTTAGAGACATTGCATCAGATCAGTGCAGATGCAGCCATTTTCACTGCACTGTCGGTGATTCCCAGTAGGGTGTAATGCCACAAAAATTCTGAAGAAGATTAACTACCCCAGCCAAAACTAGTACATTACTCTAACCCTACCTCCTGTTTTGGTGCTCATTTGTTACTTTTCTGAGTAGCTAGAAAGAAAAAAAGGCACTCAGCAGTCACAAGCGTTTCTGTCTCCTCCCCCTGCCAAGGGCTGTTCATACATATACCATTCTTGGTGGTTATACAGCTCAGTCATAAGACTGTCCAACTTGCTCTCAAACTCTTACAGGACTCCACAAGCACAGGGGTACTACTTCTTCTCCATACAGCTGAAAAACTGTAAAATAGAAGCCGAAACTTTGGAACAATTTGGACACGCAAATAACTCAGTGCTTGTGAAGTTCTATGTCAAAGCAAATTGCCTAAGACAAAAAAAAAAAAAAAAAAGCTCTGTGATCCAGCAAAAAACTGATAGCCAGAGCAACTTGAACCCAGAACAATCTACAGTCTCTGCCTGTGTGTACAGGTATTGGCTCAGCTGTGTTTTCCTATATATATCCATTACCTTTACATATCTATCCATATCATGCATTTAAAAAACCCACTTCTTTTAAAAATGTCTTTAAATTCAGATCAACTTTCGGTATCTCCCACCTACTCATAAATCCCTGAAGGGAAAGTTACACAGCATTTAAATTCTGCAGAAAGTGAAAGCCAAGGCCAGGTGTTAGCTGGCTTCCCCAGATGAAACAGGGGAAAAGCCTCCTGGTGCTGCAGGAGGGTGTCTTGTCTCACCACATTAAACAGGTACAAACACACAAGAACAGTGGACACAGAATAAACAGAAGTGCTAAATGCTCACTTCTCTTTTAGCATTTGCATTCACAATTATGCAAATACATATACACAATTTTAACCAACATGCTGAATGGGTGATTTAGAGGACTAATTTTAGGCACCCCCAACCTATACATCTAATTTTAATCTTAGCATTTTGTCCATGCAAGGAACACTTGCTAAGCACAGTAAAAATGATTCAGTTGTTCCTTTTAGAGTTTCAGTGAAACTCGCCAACTTAACTGGTCAGGCCATTATGTTACATCAGATAAAATACTCAGAGTTGGGTATTCTCAATTGTGTCAATTACTTTTGCAGTGCTTAGTAACTGGTGCTTCCTGCAGCCTTCAATTAATTTTTATGTCAATATCCTACAAATGAACTGGATTCTCTGTTTTGCTATACATATATAGCCATGACTACCAGGGTTTGGGGTTGTTTCCTTATTAAAGTCACTGATTTTTAATTACGACTTTGAAAGAAACAAGAGTATTTTAAGATCTCTAACAACTTTTCTCATCAACAAACATCCCTGAATTATTTTGGAAAAGAATTCATTTTTATATCTAATTTTCCAAAGCACTCAATAAGCTGAAAAGCATTTACCATTTTATATGGCAATTTTGTACATACCAGTTTGGTGGTGCATATATTCTCTGAAAATGGTTATGTTGCAATTTTTATTAGGTGCTTTTTAAACATCTTTCTTACAGCACTGTACTTGATCTGAGAAATATTAAATAATAGATCTGAGAATTAATAAATATTATGTTTTAGAAAAACATTAGCTGAAAACAGAAATAAGTGCAATCAATATTGCTTGATACTCTGTGGCTCTTTAAAAAAATCTAACCTGTAGTTTTGAGCTGTGAAAAATTGTTAAGATAGTGAATTCTGGTCTTGATGACCTACATCACCAATATCTATTACTGAAATCTATTATATATAGTAATATATATATATATATGCAGACTATATATTATATATACACTATAGTTTCTAAACTGATAGTCAGAACCCCTGAAAAATAAGAACACTTTTATTGTTCCTTAGGGCAAACCACCTAGATAAATACAGGTTTTTGGCATTAGATATAATTTCAACATTTAGCAACAACTATTAATATTCAAAGTATGTTGTTAAAACAATGAGAAAAGCATTCTGTGGTCAGAGACTAATGAGTTGAAGAGAAGCAACTTTTTTAAGGTATCTAGTAAG
The DNA here is from genome assembly GCA_013399895.1 of Serilophus lunatus. NCBI lineage: Eukaryota > Metazoa > Chordata > Aves > Passeriformes > Eurylaimidae > Serilophus > Serilophus lunatus. Next base: position 329,067 of record VXBA01002779.1, read on the forward strand.
GCCACCTACAAACCCATTCAGGAGCATTTGAAAAGTGACACTGCAAAAATTAGTAAGTTGTAAGAAATCCTAAAACAAAGACTTCTGTTCTTGAAGATGGCAAATCACATTTTTCAGGAGAAAAATTTTATTTTTAAATGGTAGGAAATCCTTCTTTTGAGATTATCACTGTAAGCAATGCTTGAAAAAGGTAACTTACCTGCTGTTAACACAAAACCCAACTTACAAAAACATTGCTCTTAACGGAAGTAGAGCTTCCACACTCAATACTGCACACTGAGAACTGGCCTTTAGTCGGAGATAAAGAGGCAGCTCACACCTCCTCCATCTCCAGGTAGCTGGCTTTGTGATTAACATTAACTAGGGTCTTTTTCTCACCTCCTGGTGTTAAGTGATCTGAAGAGCTGCCCAGCAGTGGGTAAGTGGACCTGAGCCTGTTGTCAGACATCTCTTCTAAGCAAGGTTATATCTGGCTCTAAGGCAGTGCACGATACTGACAGGTGTGAAGGCATTTGAGTGTAGCCCACATGCACAGGAGATATCTTGGCATCTTTTCTGGGAGGGCCAACTACAAAGTCATTTCATAGGCATTTAATTCAGTAGCAATTTGGGAAACTTCTTCCCAGTTATGCAGTAACTAGAAAACTGGAAATTTAGAACTAGGACTCAGATTAGGCTATTACATGTGGGTTTCCAGTGCTGCATTACATCCAACATTTCTATACATTTCTTGCAGTCACCGAAGTTTTATGTCACTCATCACTAACTTAAAGACTTTGTCCTGCTTTTGCAACTCTCTCCAGTTCTCTTGACCTTCCATTCTTGGCAGACAGTGAAATGATAATTTTGGAGAATGCCAGACACTGGCAAGAACCTGATAATCCAGAAGTGTGACAGATTTGAAAGGGACAAGCCATGCTATGAGCATGATGGTAAACATGTTCACAGGTGATATTGACCTCATTATCCCCAGACAAGAAGAATTTGCACAGAATAACAGACAGGGTAGTGTAGGAATACATAAAAACAGGAGACTGATGAGAAGACAAGACAAAAAATGTGGAAATCAAAACATGAGACAGTGATAATTATAACAGATGAAAATGGAAAGGAGTCTGAACTTTGGAGGACCAGTGTCAAAGAATAAGGAAGCTGAAGATAACTGAAGTGTGGAATAAGAGCTGGACTGGCTCTTAAATTACTTTGACGATGCTGCAAGATCAAAAGGTCGACATTATGTACTTATACATGAGAATCCTGTGTACACGTAAAAACAAGATGAAATTGTGCTATGCATTATTTCCCTATACTCTGGAGGCTGAATAATACTGGTAGACAAAAGGTACTACTGCAGAAATAAGCTGGATGAAGAGATTGTAGAAAGTTTCACTATTTCAGCAGGAAAGATACACACAACGGGACTATTGTTAAGACTCTCGTTTTCCTGATGAATGAACTCTAACAGACTTTGCTACTGTTCCTAACACTTTTTTAAAATTTTCATTTCTGTATTTTAGAATTACACCTGCTATGGAGATGGCTCTTGGGAGACATGAGATAACTGCTACATTTACTAAGGGCTTAACCAAACTCACTGATGAGCCAGCTTATCTCTGTTTTTTAACTTCATTTCACCCACAGAAGGTCACTTATCAGTCTGTGATTCACCATTTATCTCAGCAGTGACTGAAAAAGTCTGAAGCAATACAGTGTCACAAATCATTATTAAATATGCAAGTCTCTAACCATGCAGAACATAGCACTTCTCCTTGTCAATCATGACCAGTAAGGTCAAAACCAGCAATAAAATATGACCTTTCTCAAGTAAATGCCATCTGCAGCAAAGTGACTGGAACTTTTGCTAATTGTACTGCTCAGCAAAGGATTCAGGTGCTTTATCCTCATTTCATTTCACAAATGTCATGGTTATTTGAACAACCTACCTTAGCTGTGAAGAACTCAGAAACTGTCAGGAGCAATGTTTTTCAAGAAACTACTGCTATGATGTCCTGGTGTCAGCTAGGGTAGAGTTAATTTTCTTTCTAGTATCTGGTACAGTGCTGAGTTTTGATTCAGTATGAGAATAACGCTGATAACACACAGATGTTTTAGTGGTTGCTGAGCAATGCTTGCTCTAAGTCAAGGACTTTTCGGTTTCCCATGCTCTGCCAGTGAGGAAGTACACAAGAGGCTGTGAGGAAGCACAGCTGGAACAGCTGATCCAAATTAGCCAAAGGGATATTCCATACCCTAGAAAATCATGCTCAGTATATGAATTGGAGGGAGCTGTCTAGGAGGGACCAATTGGTGCAGGGGGAAGGCTTGCGTATCATTTGTCTTTCCTGGGTTTTATCCCCCTCACTCTCTCTCCCTGCCTCCCCTACCTCCCCACTATTATTATTATAACATTTTTAATTTTATTTCAATTATTAACAATTCAATTGTCACCTCGGCCTAGCCTCCCTAGCTCTGAAGCTGTTAAAGATCCCTGGCCTCTCAGGGCCCTAAAGATGTAACAAATGCTGTTTTGCATTTCATTGGAAATACACCTCCAAGTTCACACAGGTGCCAAAGTCCTTTTTTACACTGAAAAGCTAGAGCAAGGCTCTTTATGTAGCAGCAAGCCAGAAAACCAAGAGCTCATCACGGAGCAAGATGCAGAGTCCTAGAGTAAGAGAGATGTGTCCTGGTAAACCCATGTGGGGCAGCCCAGCTTGGTGAGGGTTTAACAGCTTGGGTCAAGAAATGAGATGGCCACAGTTCCATACCTGGTAATTGAATCCTGCCTTTTGATTCCAAAAGTGTGGCACAAGCAAAAATAGTTCATGTCCTTCATCCATATTTAATACTGTATTCCTGAAAGTATATCTTTCCTAATGCAGCATGGCAAAGCATGCTCTGCCCCACTGAATTTTCCAGAGAGTTTGCTTAAAACCAAAATGGAATAGAAGTAATTTTTTTTCCCCTCAAAAAGGCAGTTTAGTCCCTCCAGCTACCTCCCTCCCATGCCATAATGGCCACTTTATCAAATTAGTGTTCTTACAGCAACCCAAGTACAGTACAGAAAGTGTCAGAGTCTAAAACATGACATAAACTTGAAAGCAACATCACCACCAAAAGCTGTCGGGAAGATGAAACTCATTGCAACACATTTGGTTCCAGACCTGGGCAGCTACACCTGACTGCTGACCTCCTCTCCCTCCCACCACAACGCCAAAACCGGGGTAACAGCAGCTCTACCTACTTCTGGCAGCCGTGACCTCCTGCTGCATGATACAGATGTAGAGCTGGAGCGTGAGCTGGGGCGCTGAGCCGAGGAAGGCCTGGATCACAGAGGCCCTGCTGAAGGCAGACCTGTGCACACACAGCTTGTGCTCAGCCTGTCCCACCTCCTTCTCAATTTCTTCCGAGTACCCGTCCTTGGGCACCTGCCACTTCTTCGTGATGCTGACATAGGGATCTTCAACTCTGCCAGCATGGAAGTAAATACAAAAGGCTTCCACACACCTACAAGCAAAAGGGTAAATAGAGTAACAGGGGAAAAAAATGGAAAAAGAGAAAAAAAAAGCATAGGTCTTCCCTCCCACTCTTTAGTATTTTCAGCAATCACCTACTAATCCTAAGCCATTTGCTCATAGAGCAAAGCCTGTATGTTTTCTCCTCCTGGTAAATGTGGAATATGACAGATTTCACTCTTTAAAACACGAACTACATGTGACTAGAAGGCAAGGACCCAGCAGTGTCCTTTGGGCTGCTTGTAGTACTCAGACATGGGAGGAAGTATCATTGTTTCCTATGAGCTCTCCCACTGAAGTCCTTAAACTACTCATCCACTACAATGCTCATAGGCAGCCAACCCAGGACTCAAGCTGGAATTGTTGCTTCAGATTCTCATGTATTTCTTTTATTGTTATCCATACAACTGTGAGACGCTAATGGGACATGGCAATGAGATCACTTTTCATACTTTTTGCCTTAAAAAGTACTTGTGCCTTAAAGTTCTCTCTTCATCTGAAGAGAGCAGCTCAGGGTACAAGCAGCTGCACACACCTCAGACTGTTGTACTCTTAACTCTTGCTTTACCCAGCAATGGTTCGAAGCACCAGTAACATGCCAGAGCAGCGAGAAGGAGCAGTTTTGACCCTCACAACTCCGGAAAACAGCATTTTTTAAAAAGACACAAAAATAAGAGCTCTAGTCCTCATGTTTTCTTATGTTTATTGCACTGTTAAAGAAACATTAAATAATCTTGCAAAGAGCTTTTAAATAAGAAGATGCCGTGTTTCCTGTCGCTGCTGCAGCATACTTTAAACAGAGTGGGAGCCAAACCTTCCTGTTTATATAGGTCTAGCTTACTGCAGACTAACTTCCAAGGAACAAACTGGTGCCAGCACATAGATTACTATTCATAAATTACGTATTGTTGTACTATTTGCTGCCTCTACCTTTGCACAGAGAATAATCCACACATTTGGGAGAGAATAGAAAAAGTTGCCTGTAGTAAATGCTGTAGCAACAAGGACAATCTTGCTCTTTGAGTATAAAAGAAGGTAACAGACTTCTGTTAACTGCAGATTTCTGCAAGGAAAGGACAGTTTCTGAAAGATCCTTCCAATGCCTGTTTTTTAGTTGTCAAAGACTTTAGAAAAAATATTCTAAGAGAACTGCTTGGCTATGAAGGTGTTAAGGGCAGGTGCAGATAATCAAGCAAGACCCCAAACACACAGTCAGCCTTGTCTGAGAAGTAATAACAAGCAAAGAATAACAGAGATAGGAAAGCTCATAAGCTAAGGGGGAAAGGAGAGGAAAGAAAACCTTTATTTCTGTCAAATTGCTTAGGGTCCTAAAAACACAAGGCATGCTGTAGAGGAGTCTGTGTACAGCAGGACCATAAACAACAAATGGCAATTACTACTGAAAAATAAACCACCCAGAAGCCCAAACCCAGCTGCAGTGTGAGCACAGCACTGGTGAGGGCTGGCTTCCAGATGAGGGAAGTTTTGGGGAGAGAAACTCCCTCCTCAAAGGTCGCCTATGGCACCAGCTCTGGTCACATCCCCTCCCACAGCCTGACAACCTCCTGCACAGGCATGATCCTCTCATGGGGGCTGAGCTGTCCTCTTTCTTTCCACAGAGCCTGCTGGGCACCTCCTCCACCTGGATTTCTATAGCCAGTGCCTGTTGGAATGCAGCCTCTCCAAGTCTCAAATAGGTCAGAAGGCCAATGAGTTTTTATAAGGTACAAACAAACCTTATCTTCTATTTAAAAGTATCACACAATAAACAGGACAGAACTACGATTCTATGAGTCTTTGCTGAACTCCTGTTTCCATCTTGACTTTTTAAAACAATTGCCAACTTGGGAGTCTATCACAGCCTTTTAGGGGCAAGCTATAAAGCAGCACAGTTAAAAATTCACTATAAGCATACTGATTTTTATTTTAATAAACCATACTTTCACTTTTTCTCCTGACTGGACCACTAGCAAGTTACAACCGGTCCAGATGAAGAGCAGTTTTAAGATTGTGTAGTACTACCCTTGCTCCACCAGGCTTCATCAATCTTTATCTCTAAAGCTATTCTAAGTACCTTGTGCTCTGGAGGCTCCATCCACAGAGATGACTTTCTGTTTTCCCCTCATTAATCTCTTCACTCTCTGCCAGTCTTGTTCCACGTGAAAGAATCCACATAGCCAAAAATAAAGTGTGAAGAATTAATTAAGCACTATGGCTTATGAAGCCAACAGATTCTGAAACCAACAAATTGATTTCATTCCAAAAGAAAGATCCCAGAATGTTTTTGTCTCGCTTAGTATTCATAGTCGTCTATTCATCCTGAGCTGAGATCAAGTCTGAAACTATTAGAGAAAATGGAATCTCAGCATCAGCCTCTGAACTCCTGCTGTGTGTGATTAGAAGCAGAGATAGTTTAGGGATCCATCTAAAAAATATGCAGTAATCCCATTAAAGAAACTATTAAGATTTATAGCAAATGTCATGATCAATAAAACATTGGACTTTGGAGCAAGAATTTGATTTGTATTTATTAGCTGGGTATTAAGTAAAAGTACATTGGTTTTGATTGAAAATGTTATGTCCGTAGAAAAAAGCAAACATAATGTGAAATGGTCTGATGAGCAAACCTTAGAGCCAAAGGGGACTTTGACCAATAAAACAGAGTAATAAATACCATATGTGCTCAGATTACATCAATAATTATGCCCATTTTCTCCCATGCCCTGCCCTTCTCATGTAAGAGTGTTTCTGGAGGTCAAGCCTTCTGGGGCAAATAAAGGCACTCAGGACACTCACTGGTGCCACTGCACAAGCAACTCATTCGAACAGGAGCAGACTGGCAGTTGGCACACTAGAAGTAATGAGCACCAGCCTAAAAGTTTAAGGAACAGAGAGCTAACAGGGACACAGGCACTTGAAGGACCATTGAGATGAGAAGGGTCCAGAAGCATGATGAAGAGTCAATTCAGATCATGTACCATCTGTGCCAGACGTTGGTTTTGCCTATGAAGTACATGCTGAACAGTTGGCCATCTTGTCTTTTAATGAACAGGCTTGGGGTTTTTTGTATGAAATACAACTAAGAGACAATACAAGAAGGCAACTGCTTCATGACAACTTTCCTTCACGGCATGATGAATTCCACAGAAGCCCCAGGTGCTCATCACTGTTCTGCTCCAGAGAAACAGGAGCAACAGATCCTAACTGCTGCGCAATTCGTCCCCTGTAATGCAGAGAAATTTAGGGCTCCTTCAACAGCCCCTCACATGGTGTCAAGAGCAGAAGCCAAGCAGGTGGCTGTTTTCACTGCATGTAAAGCAATGCCAACTGCAGTATGTGCTCTGAGGGAACTAAAATTGCTCTGAAGAAAAAAAGCCAAGTCTACTTTCTACAGTGAAAATTAAGAGGTAAGGAAAGGATGGTGCTGCTTTCTCCCCTGCTTCCACATCCTGGCAAAGAGAAGATCCATACTTTTTCAAGAATCCTGCTGGTGCCTTCAGTGGATCAGCAGCAACACATTTGCCTTCTCCACAGCAAGTAGGAGGAATAATCCTCCCCTTACACGTCTGCTGAGAGAGAGCAACTCATTCCCTCTTTTACTCATGGATGCGTGGGACTTAAATACAGACAAAATAATGGTGGTGTAAGGAGGGAGCAGGCAATCAAAACAGAGAACTTTCCACAGCCAAGTGCTCCAAGAACAAATGGCTATTCAAGAGCTATCTACACAAGCTCACTGCAAACATACAAGTAGATTTCTCTAATGTCTCAATTTTTAGTAATTCCTTCCCTTTAGTGTGCAAAGACTGCAGGTTTACTTACCTGCACCAGGCAAAGACCTGTTCCTCACTCACTGTTCTACCTTCCACCTGCAATGGCTTTCTGTTCATCATATCATGGAGACCTAACAAATCTGCTCAAGAATAAAGGAAAAAAAAGTGGGTCTAAGCATATTCTTACCAGCTGGACTAGAGAGAGATGCACCAACAGTTGTGAAGTTTAGGGCTAGCAGGATCTCCTGCAGTAAGGTCTGCCAATGGAAGTCCTACAAGGAAGGAAATTTTTTAGACCTGACGTATTTTGAACTATAAAGCAGGTCACTGCTTTATAGGAGAGACTACCCATGGGAGACAATGCTTCTGTACAATGTGACTGAAGCATTATCTGCAGCATTAGAGCTTATTACATTTCAAACTGCAGAATTAGATACCCAAAACATGAACAACTAAAGATGTCAGCCTACAGGTGTTTTGTTTTGAGCTTTTTGGTTTGGTTTTTTTGGGTTTTTTTTGTATTTTTTTTTTAACTTCCTGCAGACTACAGAATTAAACTTTGGCTGTAATAGCTGCTCCTCTGGAAGTTTGATGCAAGCTTCCTCTTGCATCTGCTGTGCTGCTGTCTTCAAGGTACACAGAGACATGTAATTGTTTCTCCTTATGCCTTGAGAAACAAAGCCTGATCCTGTTAAAGAAAAAAAAGGTCTATTGTTTATATCCTTGTCCCATTACAACCTGAGGAAAACAGTCATTAGTCTTCTACATACAGGCCTGTTTTATATGCTTGAGATATCTTTTGCAGAAGTTCATCCTTCTGCAGGCACAGTCCTTTCCTGACTGTATGTCCCTCACCGGTGGGATCATGTTCTGCCAACACAGCACCAACCACCAGGGACTGGAATTCCAAAGACACCTGCAGTCACTTGAGCTTTCCTCTGTCCAGGGAAGTGGTGGAATCATCACACCTAGAAACGTTCAAAAGGCATGTGGATGTGGCACTTGGGGACATGGTTTAGAGGTGAACGTGGCAATGCTGGGATATCAGTTGGACTCGGTGGTTTTAGAAGTCTTCTCCAACCTGAACAATTCTCTGATTCTATGAGGAGTTATTTGCACTCTGAACAAACACCTAGGTAGTAGGATAATAAAAATACATCCAGCTATTATGTGTCAGAATTGCGGCAGCACTTAAAATCTCACAATGATCTTGGTGCTACAGGCGCCATCCAAATGAACAGGGAACAAGAGACAGGCCTTGGTTCAAGAGCAGCCAATAATAAGCCATAAAGCTCATCATAACCTCTCCTAAAGAAATGAAAAATATATCAAGCCTCTCATTAACATTAGCTATGACTTTAAATAATTTTTTTCTGCTAAAATTTACTTCATGTGGGAAAAGAATATCCTTTTCCTGAAAAGGAAAAGGCATCCAAATAGATCTCCTAAGCATCCAGAGAAATTAATATGCTCATAAGGAGTGGCACTGACCTGAAATGCTGCAGGAATCCCCCATGATGCCCAGAAACCTGCAGTCACTTTGTTCCAGCCAAGCCTCTGCAGAGTTTCTGGCATGCCTGCATCCTGAGGATCACAGCCAGGCCACTGAGGAAGGCAGGATTTTTGCTCTACAAATTGCCCCAAATTTATAGGCAAACTCCTAGGGAGTGGGAAAAGAAATTCAAAGAGGGTACATCAACAGTACAGTTTAAGTCCTCTCCAGGAAGAGGGATGCTGCCTAATTTTAGTTCTTCCAGCGGCAGCAGCAGGACAGTGAGTGCCTCCCAAACAGGTGGAGCGTGGGTGTTTGGGGAAGGTGGGGGTACTGCAAGAAGGTTTCAGAGAGAATCTACTTTCTCCTCATCACACCAATGATTCAAAATAGGCTGGATCATTTCGCTTGCAAAGTTTAATATCCTCCTTCCCTGCCAAGATGTTTCCAAACCATTCCACAAAATTTACAAGTTTGGGTTGGTTTTTTTTAAGGGAAAAAGGAAGGGCAGAAAGATGTGTAGCTTTTAAGATGATGAAGAAAACCTCACACAACACACATGTTGGTAAAGCAGTGCACTAATATCTCAATATATGAGTCTGAATGGAGAAATTCTGACTATTCTGTACCACACCAAACCAAATTGAGATGGTTAAAAAGTTGGTGTTAGCCGTTTTAAAGCCAGCCAAAGCAGCCAGCCCTCTGTGGCATCATCTCACAGAGCTTAAAGGTTTTTAAACGTTTCATTCCGATGCCACAATCAGACAGAGCCTGGGGAAGCTCCACTGTCTGCATCCTATTTGACCCTATTTGACTTTATTTGGCCCACCCCTCTCTAAACAGCCCTGGGCTGTGCTAGTGACATATAAGAGACTGAACAGAGGATGGAGCCTGGCTTCACACCAGGGAAGCAGATGACTAAGAGCAGCAGGAGTCTCCGGTGTGAAGGAGCAGAGGTTTGCCTCCAAGGACAGAACAAAATGCCTCCAAGGACAATGGTCCTTTAAAGCTTTACAAAAATTAAAACCACAATGCAGTGATGACACAGCCAAAACACATTTTGCCTTCTACTTATCACCTCAGACTTGTGTGTATGTCAGTCCACACAGCAGGGAAAGGTAATTCATGAGCTGAAAATCCTTTAACATATACAGCCCAGAGCTACACCAGATGGGAAACAAACAGTTTCCTCTTCTGACAGATACAGCAATGTTTAGTTGCAGGAAGACAAGGAAGGAAAAAAAAATCCCAAACCCCAAACCGCTTTACCCTCTGTCTCAGAGCAATCAGAGCACTAAAGTGTGGGAAGATGAAGTATCCTACAAAGACACACATATCCTTAAAATTAAAGAGAGGTTGTTTTCAATGAAGCTTTTACTCTTAATTTGTAGAGTCTCTCCAGCCTTTCACAGGAAGTTTCTTAGGTACCATGAATGTACTACCCTCTTTTTATTTAGTAATTATAATTCCAGTTATCCTGGGTTTAGAGAAAGGTCAACACACAGTGCTTTCCAAGGCCTGAATGATGCCACAGGGACTGTGACACAGACATGCTGCAACACCTACAGAACATCTTCAAGCCTTCTGGAAACATTAGGTTTGCAAACCTTGGAGAAAGGCAGAAGCGCAGAGTTGTCAACACCCTCAAAGAGAGGAGAGGGCTCCCATATGCTCCCTACTTTTACAGCAGTGACTGCAGCTGGGAGCTTGCCAGTGGAGCTCAAAGTGTGTTCTGCACAACACAGGACTCGTGTTGTAAACAGATAAACTTGATGTCGAGAAAGAAAGAGAAAGTCAAGTCATGCTTGGTGGTTAAGGTCAAAGCAAGAATCTGTTTCTTTCAGATAATTAGAAAGTCCTCCAATTTCTTGTTGTTGTTTACATCCTTTGTTTATACACACCTTCCAGTTTGACATGACATTCTGTCCTTGTCTGACCTCAGGAAATCGATTCAGAATGACAAAAATGACAAACAATTTTTATTTCAATAGTTTCTTCTCTTTGCTTCCTCTCTTATTTTCCAAGGAATGTGGAATTATTTTGTTCTTTAGCTTGTAGAAAATCAGAGCTCTTCAAGAACTGTTAATCCATAACTTATGTATCTTTAAAACATTAACATTAATTCAACCATGGTTACAGAAGTAAATGTTTTTGAAGTGCAAGATATTTTGTCACATCCAAACTGCTCACCCTTTTTAGTGTGAACAAAGCTTCCTCTTCCACACTGTCCAAGAATTTCAAAAAGTTGCTGATACTTCTCCTAACCTCCGGTACAGACATACTGCATTTAATTGCCTTTTTCAAATAAAAGATGCGAATGCAAATTGAAAATGAACACCACCAGCAAACATTTTCTCTTGAGAGTTGCACCCCCTCTGTAACTTTTCATCTATTTGGGACGTTTTTTTTCCTCCCGAAGGGTATTTTCAGTAGGAAGTCGAACTGAAATGGAAAAAAAATCTCCAACGCGATTTGGGGCACGAAGCCCACGCTTGGAAATAGACTGATTAGAGCATCACTGGCGTTTCCAGAACGCACGGATGGGATGGGTACCATCGTTATCCTAAACTCCCAACCTTCCCTTTCCCTCTTGGAAGGAACCTGAGCGCCGAGCGCTGCGGAGCAGCAACACACAACCCCCCCGCAGGAAGCCACGGGGATGGGAATCCCGGAGGGGGCTCTCCCCGCTCCTGAGCCCCTTCCCCCGAGGCTCGGCCCGCAGGTTTGTGCCGGAGGGCGTTCCCAATGGACACGGCGGAGGCAGCACGGCCGGGACCGCCCGGCACAAAGGCCGGGGGGGCTCCGGGCTCGGCCCCGGCCCCGGCCCCGCCGAGGGGCGGGACGGACTCACCGACCTGACGAGCGGCCCCAGCTGCAGCAGGTGCAGCAGCAGCACCAGCGGCCGGTCCCGGCTCACGTCGCGGTGGATGAACACCAGGCTGAGCTGCACCAGCGCGCAGGGCAGGAGGGCGAACAGCAGCGTCAGCCAGTGCCACATGCGGTCCCCGGCGGCGCGGTACGCCACGCTCAGGCACAGCGCGGCCGTCATCTCGGACAAGAAGAGGACGAGGGAGACGAGGACGGAGCCCGGGAATTTCATCGCCGCCGCCCCGGCCCGCCCAGCCCAGCCCAGCCCAGCCCAGCTCAGCCCAGCCCAGCCCAGCCCGGCCGCCGCGGAGGGAGCGCGGCTGCCGGGCTGT
>VXBA01002779.1:341076-401092 GCA_013399895.1 Serilophus lunatus
GGGATGGGGCTGTGTTCGAGATGGGGCTGTGTTCGGGATGGAGCTCGGTCCGGGGTGGGGCTCTGTCAGGGATGGGGTTCGGTCCGGGATGGGGCATAAGGCTCCCCATCAGGGGGAGTAGCCCCTCATCACGGCTCCTTCGGCCCCAAGATAGAGAACTGAACTGAGGGGGATTGGGCGGGGCAGGGAGGGGGGACCGGGTGCTTTTTCAGGGCGGTTCGTCTGGCTGCAAAAGTCACGGAATCACAGCATCAATTAGGTTGGAAAAGACCTCTGAGGTCATCGGGTCCAACCTGTGACGGAGCATCACCGTCTCCACCAGACCAGGGTACACGTCCTGTCTTGCCTTAAACACCTACAGGAGTGGTCACCCCACCACCTCCCAGAGCAGCCCATTCCAATGTCTAATCACTCGTTCTGCGAAGAAATTCTTCCTAATGTCCAACCTAAACTTCCCCCCGCGCAGCTTCAGTCCTCTTGTCCTATCGCTGTTTACCTGGGAGAAGAGGCCGACTCCCCCCCGGCTGCAACCTCCTTTCAGGTAGTTGTAGAGGGTGATAGAATAGCCTGAAAGGAGGAGGCAAGGGCGAGGTCTTGTACCTAGAAGAAAATAACCCCGTGAAACAAGAAAGGCTGAGAGACAGCCAATAATAAAGAAAAATAAATAAATAAATAAATAAATAAATGCAAACATACCACAACATACTGCCCCCAACAAAAAATAAGAGAACAAAAGGCAGAAGAGGAACTTGAATGCTATAAATCCTCCTCAGATACACTCAGCCCATGGGCCCCTCAGAAGTGCAGGACGTGGTGGCAGAGGTGCCCTTTTAGCACTTTGCCAGGTGTTTGCTGGCCCTTTTCCTTCAAACGTTCCTAAGGTCACAGAACTCTGCTGTGACAGTAGCTGTTGGCTGTAGCACTTTCCCACTGTCCCTGGACCTTCCCCCTTCCCCAGCAGGATCCTTTCTCCCTTGCCCACCAGAGCTCTGGAGTTCTTCTGGAGATGTGTCAGGTCACCTTGGCAGTGTCACTGATGCCTGCATGGATGAGCAGCGCAAGGCGACAGCCTGAGGGAAAGACAAACCTTTGCAGTCTCTCCACGAGACCCTGAATTGCAGCACCTGCAAAGAAACAAAACTCCTGAAGTACCAAGTCAGGTTGGCAGATGGTGCCTCTGTCCTTCACAGGAGGGCTATCCAGTCACTGCTTCTCTTTTGCTCATAGTGCAGTACATGGTTCACGCTCAGCTGGCTCTGATGCCTGCTCTGATAGATCTTTTCTCCTTGCCTGTTCCCAGGTAATTGCAGACCTGCACGTCAGGAAGCACAGGAGCACATCAAGAAGGTGAGATATGGAGTTAGAGGCTACTAGGGATAATGCTAATGGTTACTTATACATGTCAGCTACTGTTTTTTAGTGCAACTTAAATTTGGCACAAGAATTTTACAAAAAAAATTACGTTTCTTAAACTGCTGCTCTGGGAAATCTGGAGTCCCGTTGCTCAGCTCTAGTTGAGCTCAAGCTCATGATGACAAAGATGGAAACCTTGTTATGAGCAGGCCTAGGTGAATTTAATGCTCCAGTGTCCTTCACTGGGAATGGAAGGGTCTTTATGGAAAGAGGTCATGAAAATTGAGATTTAAGCAGGCTGAAAATAAACACCTAAGTGAGAAGCTTTAATCTACAGACCAAAAGCAACCTGTTTTGCCTCATGGGAAACTATCATGAGATAGTTTTACCCAAGAACTATGTGTAGCCTGGATGACTTATTTAAAATGGCTTCTTTTACAAAGTAACACCGAAAAGCTTTTGGAGCCGAGTCATGACTATTCTGGAAGGAAAAGTTGCCAGCACTATGAAATACAGATACAGAAATAAACAATCTAACACAAAATCATCCTGTTCAAGGTTGGACTTTTATTTAAGGCAAAATATAATCATAGCTTTAATATTCACAATATGGATATACACAGAGTTTGTTCTGCCACTATGAAGCTTAGTAGTATCACTGCTTTTAAAAAGCTATAAAATCTAGTTTCCATCATAATCTACAATACAAAACTAATACAATAAACACATTCTGAAAGATCACAGTGTTTAAAATATTAGAAAAGCAGGGGTCCTGCTTTTAAACAATAAGGTGCATATCTAAAGAATCAAACCAATCTTGATTCTACGGGCCAGTACCACATCATGGCTGTGAATGGCTGTAACACTGAGAAACCAGTCTAGGGTGTGGCACATACTCAAGGAATGAACATCACACTTTGGAATATATTGAATAATCAAGTGTCACCAACACAAACCAGACATGAAATAATGCCATTTTAGTTCCCTGTACTTTTTATTGGTATTGGCATTCATGTCTATTGCAGAGATATTGAGAGAAAACATATATAAAACTGCTATCAAATAGGGCCCCGCATACACAAACATCTGTGCTTTCCTCACACTTCACAAACAAACTACTAATTCTGTGTGACTCACGTGTAAAGGAAAGTTTGTAGGCTTGGGGTCTGGAGTAATAGTTTTGCCTCTTTGTTACATGTGGAAGGACCTACCTTGCACACCATGTCAGAGGTTCACCACTGACATCAGCAGGTGCCATATTGGGCCCTTAAAATGAGTGGAGGTGGCTGAATCAGTGGCAAACCCAGAACACGGTTAGAGGAAATCTTCTCTCATGTGTGGTCATGGTAATAAAGACAGAAGTAGAATTAAATTTCTGATCAGACAGCCTTTCTCTATGAAGCAGAAATATATGTTTGACTAGGATCTGTTTTCTATTCCCTATGGGATATAATTGACTTCAGGACTTCCACGTGACATTTTCTGTGGAGTATGCATGTATAGTCATGCAGTGTTGTTGCTGAATACCACTGCACTAGAAAGTATCTTTCATTCAAATATCATTATACCACTGGGCAAAATGAGTTTTTAATTAATTTTCTGCCATTCTACTTGTTATTGCTGAACTTGACCTAAATGCTTTCACCTTCTCCTTGAGTCATGCAATGAACAAAGTCAACAGACTCCCTTCTCAGTATTAAAAATAAATATGGCCTTACATATTTTCAAGAAGATTGCTATTTATAAACTGATTTTTTTGAGAGCATGATATAGAATTTTAAATATACGGAGTACAGGTGACAGTACAATTTAGTCAGGAGGTTTAGTAAATCAGAGGCAGGTTGAAAAGCTGGTACTTGTTTCCTTCTTGAATGTATTTTTTTTAAACTGCCTCAGCATCGATAGTGTACATCACTTCTGTTTCATTGAAAGATAGGAGTAGGCAGTAGGTTCAGCTACAGGAAACTCTCAAACAGGCAAACTTTTTTCAGCATGATGACTTTGCTATAATGGCAATGAAGTGCTGTTCAAGGCAGCTAAAACCTGCACAGTGGATGCTGTACCACTATCTGTGCAATGAAGCACACTGTGCTATTCTCTTGGGAAATGCCTATTCACATCCCTAAACTGCTGTATTGTTTTGTGGGCCCTGAGTGGTTTAAGCTTATGGCTTTGAAGTGTGTTGTTCCCCTAGTAGTGTGATTTTTGGTCATTTTCTTATTTCTTTTCAATTTCGCTTTCTGCTGCTTATAGAACATCATTACACAAAATGAAATGTCCAGCCGGTGCTGCTAACCAGCAACAGCTCATCAGTGTAGTTCTCCACAGCAAGATTACTCTTTAAAAATCTATAGGGCAATTCTTATTCCTGATATACTAATCTTCCTACAGATTAGAATGTGCACTCATGCCGGTGAATATTCAAGGTATGCAGGAGAAGATTACTGCACCTGAGATTTACTTGGCAGACCTCAGAGATCCAAAGAACAAGGGTATATTCTCAAAATGCATGCTAACACTAGAGTAGGTCACTGTCGGCATAAAATATGCAGATGCTCTAACTGTATATGCAGTACAAAAAGCTGATTGCTTATCAAAGCTTCCATTTGCACATATTGCCCCTGCATGCTTCTGCATACATCAGATACCTATATTTTGGGGTTTTTCCACAGTATTTATAAAAACAATCAGTATTCTTGCCATATTGTTTACCTGTCCATATATAATTAGCATTCCAACATCAAAGTGGCATTAATCTGACAGAGTAGCAATAAGGGTGACCACTTTACTTGCATTTGTTTATGTATATTTCGCAGAACTGTGTGAAAGTGTATTTTGGAATGTTTAGCCATTTCACTTGGTTTTGATTGTCTTAATAGAATTGAGATACTAGAGAAGTGACCAAGCTCCCGAGAAAGTCTCTGTTTTATTTCATGATGTAAAACATCAGTGACAGTTGTACATAGTATAATGACTTTTCTTTAGCAGGTGGGAAATGGCAGAGCCAGTGAGAAGAGATCACTTGGGAACATAAACTAATGCAATGCAAGTTAGTGGAACACTCTGCTTAAGCAAAATTAATAAATCTTATTTTCAAGAAAAAAAGACCTGGGCTGCTTCTTCAGCCTTTTCAAGTTATTCATAGGTTGGGAAAGAAAGGCAAGGAAACTCAAGGCAACAATGCTGCAAACAAAGGAGATATTGAAAGCTGTGGCATGAAACAAACAAGCTGTTACGATAACAAGTTATAAGTAGCAGATAAAATTAAGATATATTTGTTACAACTGTACTGTTGATAAAACATATTGCCTGGTTCTATGAACTCTGGTATCAATAAATCTCAGCATTACAGATCTGGTTTCCCTCAAAATTATTCCCTGCCAGTAATCTCTGGATGACAGACCAGAAGTCATGAACAGTATATAGCTCCTTAAACTGATGTGTAATCTACAGCTTTACTCACAAACAGCACCGCACAAACACGGGTACATCACAAATAAGCACCAATACCCACACAATGCATCCTTTTTGCTTTAACAGCATAATCAGAAATACTACTATACCACTAAAATTCCTATACTTTAGAAACTAAACACAGTCAAGAAACTAATGTGCAAACATGACAAAGTTACTTGTGTTTTACACTTTGAAAGAGGCCTCTTGAGTTTCCAGTAGTAGAGTCGTTTGTCACAGCATCATGGCAGAATCTGTTCAGGAATACACTTTTTCAGCCTATCAGGGCCCAATTTGGGAGCAGGAGGAGACAATATCCCACGGAAAATGTCTAGCAAATGATGCATGATTGATTTCTCAAAGAAGGAAGAAAGGAACAGAAAAAAACCTTATTTTTTATTACAATGAAAACTGTTCATGCCTCTGCTCAGGTTACTTTCCTGTCATTGCCTTAAAAGCAACAAATAAAGGTTTTAACAGCAAGTATGTAACAGCATATATAGTACAGAGAAAAAATCAGATAGGCAATGAAGAGAAAGGAAAAGATGCAAAAAAACCCCCCCAAAAAACCAAACAAACCTGCTCATTTAATGACTGGAATTTTCCAAAGGGCCCTGGGGTGTATTTGCACTGTGTTCGGAAGCTGTGACTGCAGCACATTTAGTAGCCACCTTAATCCAGCCAGGTCAGGTAAGAAAAGCCACAAATTTCTAAAAATTAACTTAAAGCCACAAAGTTCTAAGAATGAACTCAAACTGACATGTCTGATTAAGGAGATGAATCACGTTCCAAGATTTTTATGAGATGTATCCCATGAGATTTGAGGTTTGTGTGCTGCCCCTGCTGAAGTCAGTGCCAAATTTCCATAACCTGCAGAGAGATGTTTGGGACCTAGATCTCAAAAACTAGATGGCTGCATGGGTTTTCTCACTGTTGAATGGACTAGCTCTTACTCAAACAACTGTTTTCTCTCCTACAGGATTAGTATTAGATGAAGCCAAACACGTGGCTTCATATATGGAGACAGCTGTGGAGAAAGAAGATCTGTTTTGTGGGTGCTGTTGAACACAACACGGAGCACATCAGATCAGAATTTCCTCTGAATGTGAATTGGAAGGAATTCTAGAAAGAGGCAGAGAGGAAAAACCACTAAAAAACTGACACTAAGTTCTTAATGTTTATTTCCTACCACTTATGAAGAATCACATTTGAAGACGAAAGCAGATTCGATCATTGCAAGTATAATAAAACAAAGTGATTTTATCTACCGCTATTATGGTAAATTTTTACATATATATAGATACTTGGTACTATCAGCAACTTATAACTTGGTCAGAATCTAAGTTACTGATTTATCATACTCTAGATTTATTGAGGTTTTAGCCATGGTTTTCATTAACAAGCATCTCCTGAGAAATAACTAACTGGAGGCAATTAAATGTTGTGGCCCACTGTTAACTGAAGAGTAGGCGCTGAGGACAAAATCAAAAGGTCATGATGACTATTCTGACATGTAGATTCTGTTAAGGCTTAAGTTTGGAGTTGTTTGGGGTTTTTTTTAGGGTGTATTAGTTATTAAAACATTACCCACTTTTGGTTTATGTTTGCATCTCTAAATAAAAGGATTAGCCATAAATGAGGGATTGAGAAAGCTTGAGTCTAGATCACAGCAGAACCTCTTTATCTGTCTTCCAGTAAGAGAGAATACAGTTGCAAAAGCTATTAAATGTTGTGGCACAAACGTTGTTACTCACGTTTGAGCTGAGTGACACTACTCTACAGTAAAAATAGAGACTGAAAAATTATTGACCACAGGGAAAAAGTGGATACATCAAGTTTTAGCTTTCTTAAACATTTGTTTAAAAAGGTTCCAGTTATGAAACATATGAACCACATGCAATACAGGAAGCAACTAGATAAAAATCCTAATGGACTTGGGATCCTCACTACTGACAACTGACTTTGCCCTAATCTAACAGGAGCATTTCAAAGTCTGGGCAGATTACACACAAATCTCCATTGACTTCTTGATTCAGCCTCACATGTACATGTCCCTGTCCAATACATCCTCCTCTGTGCACACATCTCACTGCTCAAAGTAACCAAGTGACATTTATGGCTTTCTTAAAAGACCTCTTCATCTTTGAACTTACGTGTTTTAATAAACATAAAATGTGTTATGTGTTTTTTAATAAACATAACATATATATTTCCATTCACTAAAAGATACCTAAATTCTTGACAAACTGATACGGAACTGCATTGCTTTATTCACTAATGAAATATCTAAAATTAAGTAATTAATTAGAGCTGCACAGTGCAAGACAAAGTAACAGAAATCCTTATCTGCAGCTCATAATAATGCAAGCCATCTCATTAAAGTAACAGTGGCTAGAGCAGAATGGGATTATTATATTAAAATGGGGAAGGATTGCAAGACCCGGCTCCAATTTATAGCCTGATCAAAGCTCACTGAAATGACATGGGAACTTTAATCCATTAGGCATTAAAAATAAATTCTAATCTCCTCCAGTTGAGAATGCAGGAAGAGAGACTGCATTGTGTGGCAATGCATGTATGTCAGCTTGTTTCTCTAACTTCAGTTTTTGACATACTGGTTTTCCCAATTTGAATTTACAGGTAATTGTGTAATATTATTCTCATATAAATATAAACAAATAGTAAATATATTTTAAATACTGATATTGACTTTATATTTTTAGTACAAATCTACATTAGTGTTTTCTTTAGCTTTCAAGAATCGTGTCATAGCTATAATACATATAAAACAGCATATAATTGCAACCTTAAGTGCTAGTGCAACTAGTACTGAGCAACCCATTTATTTCTATAGCTAAAAATCATTTGGGCACATACATTATTTTGTTAACTAGGAAAACAAGCAATTTTGAGGGTTTTATCAGGTTTTTCTGAGAAGCAGTATGTCATCCAAGGCTTGCATTCAGTTTGCAGGGTTTATAGCAAAGAATTCATCAAGGAAAACAGATTTTCCGTTGTCTGAAATATGCGTGTTATTGTTCAGAAATGCTGCTGTAAGTAATTAATTTTTAAAGGAAGCTTTTGTATCACTGAACAATACTTATCTAGCAATGCTCTACCATGAAAAAAGCATCTGCCTGCTCTGTCTTTGCTACAGGTCTTTTCGATCCATGCCTTTTCCATGGCTCCACTGACCTTCCTGGTGACAGGGAAAATATTGACAAGAAGTGACACGGTTACAATAAATCAATAAGGAGACCAGCTCCTTGCCACAGACTGGGCTCTAAAAGGAAGGGTCACATTCAGTGCTCATTTACACACAAGATCCCACCTGCTGAAAGGAACAGTGAAACTGCAGCCTGAACACAAAGCTATCTACAGAGTTATCATTACATGAAGAGGAAAGAGCTCCAAGATACAGGTACTCCTAATACATGTTACTAAAACTAGCAGCTGTAGTTTAGGTAAAAAATCCCAGATTTTGCCTTTGTGCACGGTAGTGATACATCTACAACACCCTCCCTGGTAAGCCCATTGCTTCATGAATTTCTTTTGCAGGACTCTTTTTAAAAACTACTGGATGCATCACTGTTTCTTCTTTGCATGTCCCTGCAATTCTAGCTTGCTTTTTTTTCTTTCTCCTATGTAACCACCAAATTAAAAATTTTATAATGCCCCTTTCTCTTTCTTACTTGGATAATTAGATTATGCTTCTTATTACAGCTAAGTATCTACCACAACAGATTCAACCACTTCTCCAGTTTTTTTTTCTTAATGACCCATTTTTTTTGCCCATACAATTCCCTCCCAAAGCCCCAGTGTATTTTCTTTTTCACCTGACTCCCAGCTAATTAAGGCTCATCTTGTAAATAGCCTGTCTTGACAAATAAGTGAAACTGCAGGTGCCCTCTCCCATCACCACTGGGATGTGGCCCTGGAGAATGTCAGTCTTTAGACAAAGACACTGAAGAGAGGAAACTCAGCTTGATTGGGTTGCAGCAAATCAGTCAGGAAACACACAGTTCCTGAAAAACCTTCATACAGACTATATACACTTTCTAATGCCCGGGAACCAGCCTTAAATTCTTCTGTAAATAAGAACTCTGCAAACCTAAGAGGGAAAAAAGAAAGAAAGGGTTTGTTATTATTTGATCTGTCCATCTACTTGTTGTTTGAAAGCATAATTTTAATAACACTGAGCAATTAAAACAGAATAGATTGATTATTTATATGCAAATTTAAGACTATCCAATTTTCACAAGAAACAAGTTCATTACATCTAGGAGACAAACTTTTGCAAACTACATGTACATTATACTTAAGAGCTATAAACTTTTTCTGATTTCTCTAAGATGTATCATTAAACAAAACCTTTTTAATAACTTTTAGGATGTCAGCAATGTTTCACATCTGTGCAACAAATTCTGTAATGCTGAAATAACTACACAAATAGAAGGTTCTAACTTCAAAGCAAATGGCTGAAAATCAGTCACCCTAATTATTACACCATTTCCACATTATTCTATGGTGTAAGGAAAACAATAACAAACATTGAATACTATGATTTTAAAAATGCACAGCAAACTACAGCTATACAATTAAAGATAATTGCAGCACTGTGACAGAATTTTCATTGGACCATACATGCTTGCATCTGGACCACATGGAATTAATGGCACTATCTAAACTTAACAGCACAATGTTAAACTGGCTAAAGGTGGGGATGACAAATTAGAAAAACTGTAAGACAACAGCAAATCACATCCTATACTTATATTCCCATTTTCTAGTAGTTAAGAAATAGCATTACATGCTCTGCAAAATTGTAACAAATCATGTTGATGAGCTCTGGATTCATGTCATTCCTCCCCATCCACACTAGTTCCCTCTGAAAGAGCACAGGCTCTCGGGCAGGAAGGCAGCCTGGGAGAACCTGATGCTTCTCCCACCAGGGGCAGCCTGGAAGCAGGACTGCAGGACTCCCCACAGTGTGCACCTGCTCCACAACACATTGCTAGAATTGACCCTGAAGCTTAAACACTTGGCTTACATCTGAGGATGGTGACAACAGACTCTGATCAGCCTTATAAATCTTCCTGAAACTTTCTGGTATTGCCCTAAATCTGGAAGATAGGAATGCTAACCTTTGAGCCCTGTATATATATTTTGAGTTTCCAGTGAGCCTATACAGCAGCAGGAACACATAAGCACTACCAGCCACCCCATGGCATATTCCAGGGCCCTTCTTCAACAGGCCTTTCTGCCAAGTTAGCTCTCCACAGCGGATGCAAGTGTCCAGATATTGAGGCTTCTTGGAAACCAGGTAAGCTTTGGCAAACAGATATGCAATACCTAGGGAGAGAGCAGTGAGATTATCTTTTATAGTAAGTACACCAAGGGTTTCATAGAACACATAAGAAAATCAAGATTAATACACTAAACCCCTGCAGTCTCATGCTCTACACACGTCACTGTTACCTTCATGTGCTGAATGTGGAGGGGAGAGTGTCAGGTATGCTAAAAAGTATAGGATAAGATGTACTTATCCATTTCCTGTGACTATTTTCAATGCATTATGGAATGTCAGGGTTTACTCTATCATTCCCATACTTTTATCAATCTAAAATAGTAGTCAATTTTTTCTCTTTAAAACAGTAAACTCTTCGCACTGTCCTCTACTGGTTTCAAATCCCCATTCATCTCACCTACCTAGATTGGCAGAAACACAAGGATGGGCAAGGTAGTTTCTTATTTGGCCATAGATACAATATTTTACTAGATGAGAAAAAGAAACTCACATGTTTTTGTTTTTTTTTTCCCCAGTGGGACTCATACTACTTTATTCTAGTTATATACAGCTATGCATACTAACTTCTGTTGAAAAATCCCCACATCTATTTGGCTTATTTTTAGAGGAGATTTACATGAATGAATCATAATCTTCAACAGAGCACTGCACAACTCAATTCATGGTAACCTTGTAGAATGCATATGACACATAACCAGCTCAAGAGCCTAAGGAAATGTTTAGCTCACTCATGGACTGAATATAACATATACTGAAGTAGCTGAAAAATGTCCTTGTAAGCTACATGTGCATTATTACCCAAGAACAGCAACAGAATACAGGTTTTTGTGAGAAAGAACAGTAGCAATTAATGAATTTGTATGTCTCTTAAGTGTAACTTCTTTATGTTCTCCGGTATTTTGTCCCTTCAGTCGAGTCTCACTGTGTACGTCTCCATTAACAGTTCAAACCAAGCCAAAGGCCACCCTAAAGATATTGAAGCAAAGAGGGCATCTTCCCTGCAGGTTTAATCACCATGCCAGCCATGCTGTAGAAATAATTTTGTCCTCTTAAAAATAATGAAGTTTGGTAAGCAAAAGGTGTTTTTATTCCACTTCATTAGAGAGCCAATGCTACCAAGCCAGTATGTCTGGTTAACAATACAATTCTGCCTGAGTGTAAAGAAGTAGTTTCAATATATAGCATTACTTGCCAAAATTGCTGACAGACATCAGCCTCACCTCTTGAATCCAAACTAAGCATTGATTCTTTATTTTCTGAAAAGCAGATTTATATGCATTACTTCCAGAAAAAATGCCCCTTGCTAGTACAAACTGTACTTCACATGAAAATACTTTGGTCAAATTTATGCATTCCCCATGTAACAAGTGCAGCCTAAACTCTGATTCTGATGAGGGGACAAAAAGCTATTCTGAAGTCCTCTCCAAAACTCACAGGTATTTCTGTAACTGTGCTCTATCACACGCTGTTTCTCTTTCCAGCCATATGCTGTCTTTTGACTCAGCTGTACCATCCTGTGAGCAGTTGTCATGAATGGGAGCAAGAGCAGAGAACATACAGTACAGGATCATCAGAATTCTTTCAGAATCCAATACATAAAACACTCTTAAATGGAAGAAAATGTCTAAATAATTTGCCGTCATCTCATAAAAGGTCAAAAATGGTGAAATTTAACCTGTTATTATCTGATACATGGAATCACCTAATGTGGAAAAGCAATGTGATCATCATCTGGCTACTCATAGCATCAATGGGAAAAGAACCTGGAGCTCCATGACACCAGTGTACAAGCTCATTCTCCCTCTCGATTGTCTCCCCCAGCTCAGGAGGCCAGTTGCTGTTCTGTTCTTGATCCATAAGAAAATCCACACTCTGCCACACGAGCTCCTGATCTGCTGGCTGCAGGTACTCATAATAGGAGAGCAACATCTGAAGGATTGATGAAAGCCCGTGCGCTGCACCTGTAAAGAACAGAAACAATCACATTAGGTCCTACCTCCACCTCATGGCAATTTTCCTTTGGGACTGATTTCCTTGTCAAGGGCATGGTTCCTTCATCTTCTTTATGCATATTACAGTAGTGCTTAGAAAAAAAGATTTTTAGGTGCATAACAATATATTTTACTACTTCTGTCACTTCTGGTTCCTCTAGCTTTGCGAAAATATGTATGAATTTTTTTGGCTGTCATTATGATGTGACTGAAACCCAGTGTGTAAAGTTAAACTGAACCTGGACTGAATAATGTTTCAAGATGTTATTCTTCTTGACTCACTTCTGAATCTGGACTAATATTTTGAAGTCTTTGTTGAACCCAAATTTAAACTGGGCCATAAATGGGTATTCTCAGTTACTGACTGACAGTATCAGTCAGCTAAAACCTAACTTTCAGTGCAAGAACTGTCTGTACCTGCCAGGGTCTGTGGAACACACCACTCAATAACATCTCCCTCTGGTCCCCTGCCAGAGAACTCGTTAATATATGCAAATCAATCTCACACTTTCTGCAGTGTGATATTGTGTCTTGACAACCCTGCCAGGGACCTGCTCAAGGGCCTTTCACCACTTTCAGCAATTCAGACAAGCTCCAACTGAGCTGCTCCTGATGGGCAGGACCTGACCACGTGCATTGCTATGGCCAAAATCGTTCTGCAATGGCAACAGCAGCTTACAAATAACATCCCTGACAGTTCCCTTGGGTAACCTGCTCCACACAGACATGGGCATTTCTTGCTGCCTCTGTCTGGCAAGGGCAGATTTACCAGGGGAGAAAGGAGAAGAGGGAATGAAGTTGCTGCCCTTCAGCTCCCCTGGTGCAGCACAGACACCTCTTGTGTTCCCCAGTGCTTGGCAGCATCAATCCTTCCCTCCAGCTCCTCATCCCACTTAGCAGTTTTAGGAGGTTGGATGGTCCCAACTGGGTCAGGAGAAATGCCACACTGTAGGTTTTATGTATTTAATTTCTGAAGCACCTATTAGCTCAGCATCTGCACACAGCAACACTCTCAAAGTAGTTGGTGTGTTTTACTCACCAAGATACTCTGTTCCATAGTAGGAATACATGAGTGGAAATGGTTTCCTCTTCTTCACTGCATACTGTTTTCCTGATTCTAGTATGGCCAGGCAAATTGATTTTATTTGTGCTGGGGTCAGCACCTAAATAGAAACAACAAACAAACAGCAAGTCTATTACAATAATTTCATTTTTAAGACATTTTTCAGGACTCTGCTTTTTTGTAGGTGTACAAAATGCTGCCTTTAATCTTATGAGCATGCTGTAATGTACATCATTATTAAGAATTCCTTACATAACACGGTGAATTTACATAATGTTTTTCCAAAAGAGAGTTTCATGCAGTCTCAAAAAGGGAATGGCAAAAGAGGCCCATTAAGAGCCTTTCCTTCTCAGAAATCCATCAATCTGATGGAAGCTGACAAGAAGCAGCAGGCAAGCTACAGAACAGCAGCCCCCCAGACTGGAGGGAGAGATATGAGCAGAGAAAGGAAAAGACCAGAGAAGTAAATGCTACAGACTTTATTGGGACACACAAAGCTAGCCAGATTTTTCTACAGACAGGATTAAAAAAAGAGGAAGCAAGGAAGAGGGTACTAAATTTTACTGAAAATCACTAGTATGTGTGTGGGTTCAGAAACATCTTAGTAAAAGAATCAGGCTTTCTTACTTCAAGAAAATGCTCAGAAAAATGAATTGCAGGACAGTTTTCTATGAAGACAGGCTAACTATGCTTATGGGACTTTATCATCACAAAAAGGCCAACACTGCCTTTAATGCAGCCCTAAAAAATGACTAGTAACCTTACCCTTAGTGGTGTCAAAAGTAAGATTGATAAATCATATATTTTATCAGACATGAACTTTTCCAAGTTACTGACCAAAAACATTCAGTGAAGAATCAGTTTTGCAGGTTTTAACAACTCTAATTATATGCAATTCAGTGGAATCATTAGCAATTTCCTCTGTGTCAGCCACACCTCTAAATTACTGACCAGTACCTAGGCCAATTAAATAATTTAATTGAAGATGTGTTTTGGCTTTAGGGGAAAGCCTGTGTGGCAGCTGTCCTTCAAAGAAATATATTTCAATTTATGCAAAGAGAACTGTGGAAGAAAAAAGGCAAAGTGAGATTAAAAAAAAGAAAAATTCGATACAAATAATTTTGGCAAGACAAAGGGTCACTCTAAAACTAACTGAAATATCAAGGCAATGTCTTTGGAATGTTTCTGAATGCATTTGGGTTTGCTCTAATTTGTATTATCATAGGATTTAGAATTACTTTATGAAGCTTAAAAAGTTCTGGTGTCATTAAGTATGGAGGCAACATCTTCAATACACTATATTCTCTCATTTGGCACATAAAAGATGCTACAGATAACTAATTGTATTGGTTTCTCTGTGGCCAGGTTTTGGTGGCAGTGGGGGGGCTGAGGGAGAGGCTTCTTCCAGAAGCTGCTGGAAGTGTCCCCCCATGCCCAGGCTGGGCCCGCTGCTGGCCAAGGCCAGGCCAATCAGTAGTTGAAGGAACGCCTCTGTGATAACATAGTTAAGAAGGAAGAAAAAAAAAAAATCTGTTAGGAGACGACGATGGCTGCTGGAGAGGAGCAGGGTGAGAGCCTGTGAGCAACAACGCAGACACCAAGGTCAGTGGAGAAGGAGGGGGAGGAGATGCTCCTGGCACCGGAGCTGAGATCCAGCTGCAGCCCATGGTGCAGCCCATGGTGGAGCAGCTGTGCCCCTGCAGCCCATGGAGGACCACAGGAGTGCAGAGATCCACCTGTAGCCCGTGGAGGAGCCACGCCGGAGCAGGTGGATGCTGGGGAAGGCTGTAGCCCGTGGGAGACCCAAAGTGGAGCTGGGTCCTGGCAGGGGACTGTAGCTTGTGGGGAGAGGCGCCCCCGGCGGAGCAGGATTCTCCTGTTAGGATGCGTGGCTCGTGGGACCCACCCTGGAGCAGCCTGTGCCTGAGGGACTGCATCCTGTGGAATGTGAGCCATGCGGCAGCTGTGGGTGAAGGGAGAATCTGTTGTAGTCCTTATCATGAATAATGAAACCTCTCGTTATATTCTCTCTCCTCTATAGCTGGGCAAGGGGGAGTGAGAGAGTGGCTGTAGTGGGCCCCTGGCACTCAGCCCGGGTTAAACCACTACATTAATGTTACTTAAAACTTGACTGAAAACTAATGGCTGAAAAATCTTTGTCTGTCTCACCTTGCACCCTGATAACAAGGGATTTTGTTACAGCTGCTCCATATGACTGTGATATTCGTACCCTGGATAACAACCTACCTCTGATCTTGATTAGTCTTTTTTAATGTTGCTGCAGTAGTAAGCCATTAACATCTGGAGACTTCACTCATTTCTAGTCATTTTTAAATGAATTGTTATAGCTTCACAGAATTTAAAGAAATGGTTTAAATCCTAAGCAAATGAGGAGAGCAAAGACACAGTGAGACACTGAACTCTCTAGAGCTTTTGCTGTAGTCTGACAGTTTGGGACCAATTCCTCCAAATTCTATACCTTGTAAAAGCATTAGTAAGGTAACCCTTTAAAAATAAAAGTGGAGGATAAAGTTTACTAATTGTAATTCTGCAAGGCAAAGGCACACTGGTTAGAACAGTCTTAATCAGTTAATTTTCTCTATGTAATGGTTCCTTTACTTAATAGTATCAACTACCTTCCAATACAAACCATGTTTTGCTAAGCTTATTTTTATGCTCAGCCCATTTAATTTTTAAATTGAATTTATGTCTATTTAAAATGCTGATTGTGTATTTTGAATGGATATGAACTTCTACCCTTTCCATAATGCTGCATAAAGAAAAAGCTAGATAGAAATGCATTGTTCACCATTTTGGAATACAAAGCAAGTGTAAAAAGTCAAGCACTTCAGCATTATGAACACTTAAGTGTATACATAGTATACCCTTTTGGTTGGCATAATGAAAATGCTAATGACTACCACCTCTTTTTCAGAATGCAAAAGGAGGCCACATGCAAAGTCAGATGAAAATTCATATTTAAAATGGATGATAGAAATCAACTCACCTGACCCACTTCCCCACTAACAAAGAAAACAGGAAAAAGAATGACCTGTGTATCTTGAAAACAACCTTATTTTTTGCCTCAATCCACAATTATTGCAGGGCTGCTGCCTGTTTCCCAAAACACTTAAATATGAAGGATTTGTATTTGCTCCTTATTTTATGAAATGACTGGCTGGAACAGATACCCTCACTTATCATCATTATTAGTGGCCTGGTAAAGTTTGAAGATTCAGAAATCCCATTTAAGATCTCCCTTGACTTGCTAAATTTTATTTCAACTAATTCTGTCTTAAAAACTCCTCAGATTTCTTCCACCTTACCAAGAAATAAAATCTGTAGCTTGTCTCTTTATGCTCCCTCACAGTATCTTTAATAAAACTGCTAAATCTTATGACCAAAACAACAATCATAGAATACATTAATCATAACCACCAACAATGTAGCTGTCGTTCTATAAAGTTCATTTTCATTTCAGTGTAGTCAGAATGCCTCCTTGCCCCTGGGAATTACTGAAGCAGTATTTTTAATTAGAAACACAAGAGAAATAGACTGATCTTCCTGAAGGCTTTGAAAGGATAAATTGCATACTGATATCACATCCTCTGGAGCTGTCAAGACACTTTGATGAAGAATAAAAAGCCAATATGAGAATATGCTACCTAGAAGAAAATGTCATGCTTGAGATAGATGCATTTTTTGAGAAACTTCTTGAATGTCATTTAATATAAGCATAGGTGAAATTATTCTTTATCCTTTCAGTACTTAGCCAAAATACTACTGACACTAAGAGATATATTTCTGGTGCTTCAAAATTTCAGCTAAATCTTTTTGTATTTTTAAAGACATCACAATCTGTCCTCTCATAGAATTACGAACAGTTTGGTTTGGGTTGGGAGGCAACCCAACTTAAAGGCCGTCCAGTTCAAACTCCACACCATGGGCAAGGACACCTTCCACTAGACCAGGTCCTATCCAGCCCGGCCTAGAACACTTCCAGGGATAGGACATCCATAACTTCTCCACCACAATCTGTTACAGTGGCTCACCACCCTCACAGTAAAGAATATCTTCATTATATTTAATCTAAAGCTGCCTTCTTTTAATTTAAGGCTATTCCCCTTTGTCCTGTCACTACATGTCCTCTTAAGCTTTCAGCTATTTAACAAATACATATAAATTATACATGTTCATTTCTAGCTTAATTATAGGTGGCCTGTCCACTTTAGTCAAAACTGGTCATTTTGTCTCAGTTGATGTTAGAAATATTCGTTTTAGTCTCCTTACTAGATTGAAGTTTGCAATATATGCATTCCACATTTCCCCTGAAATTTCTGTATCAATAGGTTGATGGAGTTCTTTATTTTCTGTGTTACATCATTGCCCAGTGATACTATGTGCTGTTAAGTAACTGTTTTGCTCACACTGGTGACAGCTATGTTCCCTTATACTTATGTACCTTTTACTTTAAGCACAACACTTAGGCAGCACTAGAGTATTTTTACTACTGTCTGTGCCTAGGAGCCTGACTTACAGAAAAAAAAAAAAAGCCACTGTGATTGTTTTTAAAGTCTCTCAATTTTTCTCCTCTGCCACTGCAGGCAATATGCCTTTTCCTATTAAGGCAGTCCACAATTTTGTGAATTATTTAAGGCAGATACTTCGTTCAGTAAATCCGTGTAAAAAGTCAGCAATGAAGTGCTATGTCTACAGCAATCACAGACCACCATCCTTTTCTCATTGTTAGAAGTCATTCTCAACCTGAGATTGTTTAGCTGGAAGTGAATAATTTCACAACTCCTTCTAATGTAATAAAATAGATTTTGCAAGGTATAGGTTATGACAATGCTAAGCCCTAAATATGTGTTTTGAAAACTGTAGATAGAAATCTTGACCTTGAGGATTACGAAGGAATCTTCTTTGCTTCTGATTATGGGAACATTTTTGGTACTTCATCATTCCTCTGAGTGCTTGTACGAGCCCCTTGGCTCATGCTTTACTTTTTGAAAACCACCTGACATCGAACTACACTCTGTATTCAGTATATTTGATGACTGTAAGCTTTTAATTCCTTTAAAGAGCTCTATTTACTTAATATTCTGTCCTGTATGTAACTGAAAGCATTACTGAAACCAAGTATCACTTTGACAGATGCATGAGTACTTTTCAGAGATGACAACTATATTTACATTATTGTGGAAAAAACCTTCTTCTATGCATGTAAAAAGACTTTAATATGCATCTAACACAACAAACCTCTCTCTGTCCCACTTCTAAAAAGCCATTTACACGAATTGGATCACACACTTTTTCTGATGCTGTACAAAGTGTTAAAATATACTGAAGAAAATGGGGTCAGTCTGCAAAAAACATAACACGGGCTTTGCCATTAGTCTTCTGTGCTGGTAGCCCAGCAGAGGGAGCTTGTGAATCAATTATAATAACCAAAAATGCTTGGGAAAAGAAATGCATATGTTTGTGTTCAGTAGGACAGCTGAATCAAATATAAAGATGCTGGAGCCAACCTGCTAATTTAATGATACCTTACTGCCCTGTGAACTGTTTGTGTTCACTCCGTAAGCTGCATCTTTTTCTGCCAAAGACCGGGATTGCTCAGGAAATTTTCCATGCAATGTCAGAACCAAGTTTTTTCTTCCAGATGATGCTAACACCTGAAGCCACGGCTTCAGTAACAGGTACAATCACAGAGGGATCTGCCTCCCCTTGGTGTTATTCGAGTTTGATCGATGTACCTCTCCTGAAGTACAGTGGGAAACCGAGCTCCAAGTGCATAGCTGTCTGCTTCCCTTACAAGCATTGTCAATGGCACCCTTCTTTTAAAAATAAAAAATAAATAGTTTTACATCTCCTTCAAAATTTTCCTCAAGGAATCATAGTAGTTCCAGAAGTACTGCTGCTAATGCAGTCTGTCTGATGCTGTAACAGCACCATGAATAGTACTTTCTCAAGAGTGTACTCTTCTAAAAGAGTCTACTTTTCCAAATTCCTTCCATTAACAAAACTACATGACAGTGTATGTAGACTCAGGACAACTAACGTGATTCTGTCAGTTCACTGGTAGAAGACACCTGACTGCAATCTTGAGCAAGTCAGACTTCCCTATAGATCCCACTGGTATTCTTTGTTTTCAACATGTAAATTTGGGAGGGTTTGAGTCTTGCTCTTTTTTTTTTTTTTTATGCTCAGCAGCATGAAAATAGCAATGTCATTTGTTGTTGTCATGTTTTGTGGGTCACTAATCATGAGTCCAATCAGAAACTGAAGGCTCATTTATTCTTGAATCATATTACTGGTGAAGAAATCAATACAGAACTTCTGTAAATGCTAAGTGTAAAAAATTTCCACAGTTTTCACTTGCCAGGACTGTGTAGTATTAAATCCATCAAATTCTGCTGTTAAACCTGTCCTTCAGAAGAGGAATATGAAGTGTTGTGGAAAAGTCTGGAGCACAACTGTTACTGTAGACAGGAGACTGTATGAGAGCAGCTGGTGCTGCTACACAGTTGGTCCAATGCAATGAGCATTTCTATTCCATGTGTGTCAACCTCAACACTGGAGAGTTTCAGAGCAAAAACAGCAATTAGCCTTTTGTGACAACA
Organism: Serilophus lunatus; assembly: GCA_013399895.1. Classification (NCBI taxonomy): domain Eukaryota; kingdom Metazoa; phylum Chordata; class Aves; order Passeriformes; family Eurylaimidae; genus Serilophus; species Serilophus lunatus. The sequence goes on from VXBA01002779.1 coordinate 360,868, forward strand.
ACAATAGTTCAGACTTCAGTACATCCCACACACACACACACACACACACACACACACACACACACACACACACACACACATTCTTTCCCTTGTGATTTTCTCTGATGGGCATTTTGATTTGTTGTGGGGTAAGAACACCAGGTGGGAATTGCAAAAGTGCCCAGTTGGTCCAATCTCCAGCAGCATTTTATACTCTTTTGTGGGATGATGTGTACCAAGTCAATCCCAACCATCACGGCAACCTCTGGAATACATTCATCATGTGATCATCCAGACTGTTCCTCTTAAAATTCCCATCTGGTATCTTTATCTTAGGACAATTTTCACTTGGTGTTCTCATCTTAGGACAAAACACAATGTTCAGCAGAGACAATGGCAAGGGACGGGGTGTGTGTGGATGGAGTGGGAAGCCACACAAGAAGACCCAAAAAGCTGTCACCATCACAACTTTCTTGAAGCTCCCATGATCCTGGGTCAGTGTCACAATCAGGCCACGACACCTTTCACTCGGCTGCAGCAGGGCCTGTTTGGCTACAGCTATCTAGTTGTAATAAAGTGGTTCTCCTAGGTCTTGTGGAGGAAACAAGAGGCCCCCATCACTATCATCACTTGAAGAAAGCAGAGAAGCCCAGCATCCCAGCTCTTTGCTGCTGGAGAACTGAAACAGGCAGGATTTCAAGGAACAGATTTAAGATCAGAGCAGTTCAGACTGAGGAGGTATCAGTCTTCCTATTGAGAGCTTAGATCCTGTTGAGCCAAAGGTGGCTGGTCAACGGCAAAGACTGCAAGGAGTTTCTCAAAAGGAGAAGACCTACCACAGAAGAAGTGAGGTACCCCAGGATACGGTCCTGTGTTGAGGCTTTTGAATGGCAGCTGTCTGCACCCCAGCTGCATGTTCTCTACTGCCTAGTAGAGAGTTAGTGTTACCACAGAGAGCCAACAATTTAATTTCAAGCATCTCTCCCTAGAATTGCACCCAAATTCAAGAGCACAAATTGAAAAGCATGTTTAAAAACAGTAAAAAGATTTAGCAAATTAATTGAGAAACAAACATGGCATTGCTTGGAGAGGCTTTTTTTTACATTACAGAATTCTACCCCCACGTTTTTCAACAGGCACACAAAATACTTCTTTTCCTTTTTTATTATTTTTTTTACCATCCTCCTAATGCATGACTAAGCAATTATGGGGACAGTGACCCTGGGAATAAGCTAAAATGGATGTATCAGCAATCACATTTTTGTGATCCAAATCCTTGGAGCTCCTGTGTGTCAACTACTCCTTCACCAGATACTGGAGGTTATGACAGCTGCAAATAAGTGGGAGATTAGTACTGCACAAATTATTCACATAAAAACTTCATCAGTGGGAAATCCTTTGACTCTATTTAGCCTCAGTCAGAAAGTACATCAGGACACGAGTCCTGTAATTAGCTTATGCCAAAACTGCAATTTGGAGCTGTCAGTTCCTGATGGGAAATCTATCCTTCTACACTCTAAATACATGTCCCTGACAATTCTGCATTGTGATGATAAACATCTTCTAAGCTGGACACCTTGCACTCTTGCCTGGGTAACAGGCAGCCCAGTGTGTTGTAGCTGTGCTGCCCCAGGATCCCATCCCATTTTTTCACACTACTAAGCAAGGAACATCTGCTCTGCCTGTGTATATTGGATCAGCCTACTTCCCTGTAACAGCGGGTCTGCTGGTTCACTGGAAGTGAATCCATGCCTTCATCTGTTCCACAGACATTTCTTGTAGCAAAGCTGTCCCGGTGCTTGAACTGGTTGATGTTTGCAACCTATGCAGAGGTGTAAGAATATCCATTCTTCCAGCTCCAGAGCAGCAGGGAACAAGATTCATAAAACAGCCTTTGCAAAAGACAATGTAACCATGAATGAGAGACTCTCCCCAAACACTGCAGCAACCATGGCAGTACCAAGTCTAAATTAAAAAATTATCCAAGACCAGTTTAATTGGGCACCACCATTTAGGCAGGCTTTTTTGGAAAATGAATTTATTAGTCAAGTCATGCAGGTCAGCATGAGATGGGCAGAACTTGATCTCAAGTCTAGGTTAACATTGTTCAAAGGGAAGCTGACCTAGAAATGTGCATGATAGAACTTCTTAAGATTATGAATTGTACAGCTGCCACGGTCAGGAAGACATAGTCAACTTTGAAGGTGCCACTAAATACAGAAGTGAAATCAGGTATTTGAAAGCACTATTCTAAGGGATTAGAGGAAACAAGGACGTCTCTGGCACATCTCCAAAAATTAAGAAACTTTGTCTTGTTTCCTATGGAAAAATGATAATACTTGTGGAGTTACTTGTGATGTTTGCTTAAGAAACACAAAGGGACAAGAGCCCTGTGTGTCACTTCACAACAACAAAACTTTACTGCTGAAATGATCTCTCTTGGTAGTGGTTATGTCCTTAGTGGCTGGTATTCCTTATCTGGACTGGGAAGGGCCAGCTGGGTGTTAATGGCAAAAGGTACAAAACAGAGAGAGATAGGTGCATTTAACTAGCCTTGGGAGAGAGGGAAACGGGGTAAAAAGAGAGGGAGAGAAAGAAGAGAAAGAGATCCTGGGCCCCATAGGCTATGTTAGCTATCTATGTCTGAAGAGAATGGTCTACATCCAAATTCAGTGTGGTACTGGGTGGAAGAAAACAGTCAGTGGTTTGTATACGTTATATTTGGATGACTAAAAGTTTTTCTACTGCATTCCCTCACTGAGGGATATCCCTGACCAAACTACTGCATAGAACCTATATGATCCCTCCACCTTTTCTCTATTATGAGTTTATAAGTGCCTTCTTCATGCTGCAATTGTATATGATTAAAGCTTCACTTTTTTCAACAGGGATTATGTTGTTCACATGAGATCACCAAAAAAGGCAACTAAGAGATTACTCTGAAAGCAACCACGTAATAAAATTAATAAAAAGTACAGGATGAAGACAAAGATTGATTGCCATTTCCTTGAGAATATCTCTAAGGATGCTCATCGTTCAATTCATCTTAAGTAACATCATCATCTTAATCAATCAGTGATGGAAAAGAGCCTTTTTAGTCTCATGCAGATTTTTTCTTCAAGTTGTCAAAGTCATTTTCCCTATTAGATCATTCATATGGCTTTTAATATCAAAGTCCTCATTGACCCAAATGGGTCTTGACTGGGGGGGGGGTGTTAATCCTGACAATTATTATATAAGAAATGATGGTTGTATCAGACATTTAAGGGTTCTATATCATGTAATTATTCTTGTAAATAGTTATTATTCCATATCTTGCCAGTAACACCATGGAGCTGGCTCATAGTGTGTTGAAACTCTGTATGATGCAGCCTTTGAAGGCTGAGGCTACAGGAACATGGCTTACTTGACAGAGAAAAATACTGACCTTGCTTGTGGAAGCTAAGTAAAGAAACCTAAGATACAGCTGAGCAAATATCTAATTCTTCAAGGACTGTTCCAACTCTCACTTAAGTCGATGTGGAGGGAACTGACTAGCACATGCATTGCCATTCACTGCTCTAGACCAATGTGGAGTGCATGACTAATATACAAAGTATTTGGGTTTTTCATCACTTTTTTTCAAGGATGTGCACACTCTACGTCTCTATTGAAGAAAACTGCATTTATAACTGTTCTCCTGAGAACTCTGAAAGTCTTCCATATCAATAAATATTCTCAAGACAACTGTCTCCTGTAATGAGCCAGGCAATACATCATCTTCCATATCTGAATGAAAGAGACTAAAAATTTCAGTTGAGGTATGAGGCACCATTCCCCTGAAGCTGCAATTCAAATAACAGTCTATGTTTTCTGTTGAGGCAGAGCTTTGCAGTCTTGCTGTAAATCTTTGCTACTGCAATTACATTGTTTGAAGAATTAAAATGAGGAAGTTTGAAGAACTAAAATAGCAATAAAACGAAACATTGCAGTTTATACACCCCCCAGCATAATGTACTGCACCAAATTCTATCAGATCTTGCTCGATATTCAGTTTAACAGGAATTCATTTGCTTTTCAAGCTGTTACGCTAGGTCATGGTTCACAGATGAAACTGCGAACTGTTTTCCAAGGGGAATTTCTTTTCTGTCAGGACTACAGGATTTGGCCTGGAGTACACCTGTCAAAAACATTTTTCCACTTTCCAACTAATCAAATATTACAATGTAAGCAATTGTACATCCATTTAATTTTACATATAAAGTGGGTTGCTGAGTATCATGACTTTATTTCTTCTTCCTTTTTTTGGCATCCTTGGCTTTTTATTTAGCCATTGTTGACATGACTGCAACTCACAAAATATGCCAGGGACATGTGAAATCCAGAAGACAGAGACTTCATTCTATATGTTATTAAGTAGCCATATTTTTGTCCTCTTTAGTTAAACATACTGCATTCCTTATCTGTCATGATCATCCAGTCCTTTTACCTTCCTCATGCAACAATTCTCAGTCTACTTCCAATGCCTTGAGGCTTGTTTTTTAAGTGTTCTGTCCTCCCCCCTCTGTGCAAGTGAACATGCGTCATTCGCAGGCTTACCAATCTAAATAAGAAAACATGAAGCCTCACTGCAGAAGTGTCAGAACCAAAAAAATTAATGGGGGAGGAGAGGCTACAGAAAACAGCATTTGGAAAACTATCTGTAAAAGACTTTATATCTTGTTACCGTCAAAAATTGCAGAGGTGAACTACAGAAAATAGTATTCCTTCTTTATTTGTTTCTAATTAAAGTTCAAAAAGAATCTTACTGCTGCCAGTGTTAGAGGTTCCCAATCACAAGGCTTTCAGTGTTGTGGGTTTTTTCTCCTTTCAAAACCAATAAAAGCTTGGGTTTACATCTTAACTTGCTAGCTAGGGATGCACAGAATGCCCTGAAAGTGGCTGTATAATACATGTACATTTGTAACGGTTCAGTACCTTAGAGGAGCCGTTGACCTTCTCAAAATCTTACACTCATGAAAGAAAAGGACTTAAACTCTATGTGACAATTTGCACAGTGCTGTAAACAGCTCAATGAAAATCTTTGCTCAGTATTCTGATAATTTTCCAGGTATGTTCTCCCATTATCAAAACAAAACAACATCAACAAAAAAAAAAAAGCAGAAACAGGTTATTTTAGAGGCAATTAAAAAATTCTCCTAAGTGAAGCTAAAAAGATAGCAACATTTATTTTCTGGACAAGAGGTAATTAATGTGTTAAAGAATACAAAGTTATTTTATCTTGTAATGTAAGAACACAATGATAGAGTATGAAAAGCTGAAAGTTTAAAGACAATAGTTTTCTGCTCACCCAAGACTCAAGTAAGCCAGGGAAATTATTTCTGCAAAGTTTAGTTGAGTCCACTCAGACTGTGGAATTTTAACAAACCAACTGAACCTTAAGATGAGACTTTTTACAGAGATTTTGTCTTAACTGCTGAAAGTGCTCCACCACTTCAACTGAATCAAATTAGAATTCTTTAGTGCTTGTGTTGTTTAAATAAATAATTTATCACCTTTCAACTCATGTAAGAACATCTATTCCTGACAGATGTTGCAAGGCTAAGTCTTACAATAACTCCCAGAACTAATAAGCCCACCAATTCTGGAAATAAATAAACTCTTGTGCTTCAGAGCATAAAGCTAGTCCTTAAAAAAAGGAAAGTTAGGTATGTCATAGGCAACACATTTCAAAATTAACTTCCACAGACATTTGTCCAGCTACTCTGCATCATGCAGTACTGGTACAAGATATTAAACCAGATGGAGTGTTGGAAACAAATCTTGAAGATTGATTTGTTTGTATACTATAGTGGTCCTCACTGCAAGCAAGGGGAAGTATCCAAATGTTTGGACAATGTCCATGCTGTGCTGTTTGTAACAGTGTAAAAACTATTACTTAAACCTGTTCTGCAGTTAGTGTGTCTCTGCCATGCAAGAACAGTGTCTTTTCATGCTGATATTTTAGGTGACAAAGAAACAAAAGTGACCTGGGAACCCAGAGTTTGGAGCACTTCCCTCCAGGCCCTGCTCTGGAGAACATTTGAGTATTTTTTATCAGTAATTTCAATCAGAGATGCAATAAGAAAGACTTGCTCTAGCCATCAGCACACTCAGCTTAGAGACACCAGCTTAAATTCTTGCACTGTGTCAGAAAAAGAAGGAATGTGAATTTGAGTTGCCAGGTTAGTGATGAAATCTCAAGGTTATTGCACATAAAAAGAGCGACTGTGACCCCTACTTGCACTGTAATTTGCTCAGAGCCTACATGGTCTTAAAAACCATAAGGGTGGTGAGAGGTAAACACACTCTGCCCTTGCTACTGGGAAAAGACACAGTGCTTATTTTGCTTTTTACTCCACAGCAGGTCAGACCCTGTTGGGGCTCTGTGAGAAAAGCACCTCCAGCAAAGTGGAAAAGAGGAATGTGCTTCCCAGTTTCAGCTTTACAGCCTCCTTTAGAGGAGCTAGAGATGAGTTATGGAAGGTGAGATGGAGTGCAAACTGCCACTACTGTGGGAAGATTGGAAGAGCTCCATAAACACCATGGAGGAAAGACAGCATTATAAACTTGTACCAGGTCTCCATGGATGGTGAGTGATGTGCCGTTGGCTTATGAATTTTGGCACGGCTTTGACTCACAACACAGCACTCTCAGGTTTTGCATGCCTCTCAAAAGATGCTCAGAAAACTTCCAGGGCATAAAGTAGGTGCCTTGGACATTTAAGCTTATCTGACCTTAGTCACTAGCATGAGAAAGTTTTGACTACGAAACTTTGATGTCTTAGGCAAAGGAAAGACCAGAAGAATCCCGGAGAGTGAATCCATAGTATCTGTTGGATAGTACAGCTATGTAGGCAGTCCAAAATTTCACTGACTTTCTGGATGCCATGGTGTGTTAATCTCTATGAGAACTGGTTATGCCTTTTCATTTATATTAGCTGTTCATTCCTATGGAGAAGGCATGCAGAGAAATGCAATGATAATTTATATTAAAGTGAAGAACTCCGATATGCTCTCATGTTACATCCAGATACACAGTGATGCAGCACATGTGCAGACCAATCTAACACTCACATGAACTGGGTACATGAGAAACTCAGGCCCTGTCATGTCCAACTTACTTGAATCTCAGTTTCTTCCTGGCATATAGGATAAGTATTACAGCTATTTCTCCCCAGATATATGTGCTTGCACTGCCAAAAATAAACCTTGTTTTAGCTCATTTTTTAATCTCTTGAGCTGTTTTCATACTTTCCCTCTTCCTGTGCATGGTATTTGGCACATGTCTCAGTTTAAAAGCCAAAGCAATTCTTATCCAGAGAGCTGCCTCTTCTGGATCATTAATGAAGATAATAAATAAGGCTGGTTGCTACATCAGTCCCTTATCAGTACTTACCATTAGCTTTGCTTTTGGTCTTTCAGCCAATTCCAAATCCACAATGTTCTCATCCAAGTCAGCATGAATTAAGTTTTCAGAGAAGATTATCTTTGACACTGCATCAAAAACCCTATTCAAATGTAAACAAGGTATTGGATACTGCTCTTTCATCAGCCACTAATTTTACAATTCTGTTATTTACAACAAGTGATCTTGCTTGTCTGGAAAGACTTCTTTATTCCAAGCCATGCTGCTTTATATGCATAGTTCTACTGTGCAGGTACTTAGGAGGCATGTGACACAGAGAGGTATGTCTAAATATTTGCTCCTCGGGAACAATGTGGCTACATGTAAAATTAGTTAAATTAGGTAAATGACACAACAGCATCCATTCACAGGCTAATAAATTCTTAAAATAGTCAGTTTAAAGTAGCACCAGCAGTACCTCCAAGCAAAAGAAATTCTAGAGAACTCCATGCTGGCATCATGCCACTTCTACTTTGTGTGATGATCTGCAATTTGTGCCATGCCAATAAGCCACGGAATAGAAATATCAACTTAAGCTACAGGAAGAATGCTGACAACATAATGCAGGAAAACCAGATGAAGGTGATCAAGTCCTCTGAGTCATCTGAATTTTACCGTAGACTGTGGTAGCAGCCTAATGTAGTAAAAATCCTGATGTTCTGTATGTGGCTCCCAGATATTCCAAGGCACATCGACAAGACAGTTCTAATGCAAAAGTCAGTAACAAAAGAGTTTCCAGTGGCACACGTTGCCATTAGCATTGCCTGGAAATATGCCCACAACTGAAAATACAATTCAAGTCATATTTCAGATACAGACAGTCTCTTATAATTCAATACTGCCACATTTCAAGGGCAGAGTAAGAGTCATGGGATCAATTTGAGGAAGCGTGGAATACTGTGCTCTCTAAAACATAGCTTACTTGGTAAGTAATGGCATCACCCTCTGTACCTTTCTCCTGATTAAAGATGGCTATTTGGTATTATAATAAAATCAGGAAAATTTATCAATCTCCCCTTTGCACTACTTATTCTCAGTTGTGACTATGTGTAAACAAGCACATTTGGGGAAAAAAAAGGCTGTTGTGTCAGAAGGCACAGTTCAGCTTACTCTAAGAGTTCAAATCTCACACAGCAAGGAAGAGTAGTAAGAGCCATGAGACAAGTTATGCCACTGCCACCAATAATAAATATACACAACACTTGGCCATTACCTCTCATATAATTAACTAACAGGAATTACTATTACCTCATGTTAAAGATGACACTGTGTTGTTGGTGCCCTGAGAGCACTCAGTGCCATGCTTCTCTTTTACTGAATTTGTCATTTCACATAACTGCTCTGCCCCATAGGAGGAACTGTGCAAACTGAGACAGAATAGCCCCAGCCAACTACTTCTGGATCTATGGATCACAAAATGTGATTTCCAAGTTAAGCTTGTTAAGTTAAACTATTTGTATTGAAAACTCCTTGCCAGATGCCTTTCCTACCCATTCTGTGTACTTAATATTCTGATGCCCTTGGAATAAAGCAGCTTCACCTCAAGGGCTCAGATGACATGCAGTCTTCTGATGTGTCTTGCAAAATCTGAAAGAGATTCCATACAAATAACAACAGAAAAGAACATCTCCGATGGCCCCAGTGCTTGTGTGCTGTTCTGGCCATCACCACAAACCAGGAAGTATGTTTTATCACCTCTGGCCTGTAACTCAGCTTTCAGAAAAAGGTTTTGCCTTCTTCCCCTGAGGCATCCTTGGCTCCTCACACAGCATATGGGACAGGGAACTGTCCTCCTCCATCGGCAACCAGCAACCTGAGGTGTTTGATTAATATGGCCAATTAGGAGATAATGTTCCCACAGTGCAGGGGGATAAGCACTTTTAGTGTATTTCTTGTCTCCCTTTAGTGGTGGGGCATGGTCTACCTCTTACAGACATTTTCACTAATAGTTGTTCAGTGCTGCAGGGCTGCAAGGCACCGAGAAGCCTTTAAGCTGTAGCAGGCACTGAAACAGCTTTGCTTTTGTTGGAAAAAAAAAATCTTCCCAGCTCTTCAGATCTACAACTTTCCCAGTTATCTACCATAGCCAAGAACAATTTTGTCAGCCTTAATATTTAACTAAGAAAAAGATTGCGCCCTTCCTTGATACAGCAAAGACTGATACAGAGGATACAACTGGAGTTTGAGGCTCTGTGGCAGAGTGGGGTGCTGAACCATGGGTCCTTGTGACCCTCCTGGACATTAGGCTCTTCCCAGCTTCCTACTGCTACAGGAAAAAAACTGCAATCCTTTGCTTGTCCAAGGTACTAGAGGTAGAACAGAGCAGGCAGAATGTCATTGTGAGCCTTTACTTGGGCTAAAGAAGGCAACAGGCCAGGAATGACTGTGTGATTTCCATGTACTAACTCAAGGATTGCTCATCCTGGAGAATAGAAAGCTCTGGGGAGATTTCATCAATGTATATAAACATCTGATAGGAGACAGCAGAGAATATGGAGCCAGGCTCTTCTTAGCAGTGCCAGTGACAGAAAATTTACTTAAATATAAAGAGAAAGGTTTTTTTACTGTGAGGGTGGCCCAACACAGAGACTTGGCTGTGTAGGGAAGTTGTAGAGTGGAGATATTCAAAACCAAGTGAGGAGACCGTGGGCCACCTGCTCTTGTGGACCCAGTTGTGAGCAGGGGCTGGACTAGAACATCTCCAGAAGTGCCTCCCATCTTTGGCCATGCTTTTGCTCTATGACTGAGCCAAATCTAAGCGAGTAAGCTGATCGTGTAGATTCAACTTATCTGCGTGACTCAGCTTATCTGTGTGGGTCTTTTTTCAAATTTACCTCACAGTATTTGTTTTACCAAAATAAGCTAGCAGTCCCACAGGGCTTAAACAATAAAATCAAAACAGGACAAGTGCATTTATACTACAACTCTGTCTACATTTTGTCTTTTGGATGTGTAGCAGTTGGATGAGCATTACTTCCAAGTATTTTTCCTGGCACAATAAAAAGCTTGTATGGATGAAAATGGCAGCCTGGCATAAGAAAGCTCATGATTGATTCAGCTCTGCAAGACTAAGAACAAACAAATCAATATTTAGTTATAGAGCCTGAATAAGTTAATTTTGCTGTTCTACTGCTCAGAATGTTCCCCGAGTTCACATTTGACCAATTTACATCTGACCAAATTTAAACAGCTGCACGTGGAATGTGTATCTTGTGGTTCACTGCTATTATAACTGTAATTCTGACTACTTAGTCAGTGGCCCAGCCTTAGAAAACTCAAACAAGAATAGTATTAGACATTTAATAGACGGCAGGAGGAAGAGACACCATTGAGCTTTACCTTTACATTAGCAACAAAGATAAATCACAAGAACAGACTATGTTTAACCTCCAGACAGACACTTCCTCAGATTTCACTTACTCCTTGATTTCTAATGTGGACAAAATAATTGACTTAATACAGCCCTCTCAAATACATTGTTCCAACTACACTTCCACAAAAGAACTCTATCACTTCATAGATATCCCTCGGATATATAATGGCACACCTTGTGTTACAAAGTAGAATAATATATTCCCAGTTTTGCTCAGGGAACAAAAGAAAGGAGGTTCTCTAGTTGGCTTTAATGACAAAGCTCCTTCAGTTGAAGAAACTTCTCATCTTGCATATCACAGCACAGCTTCTGTGGTTCAATGATTCTCTGTCTCCACATGACCCCTACCTACTTCATTTGTTCAGAGACTTTTCCTAATGAATACCTGTCCATGTAGCAGCAGCCCATTAAAGGACTGCTGGATAATAGCAGGTCACAAGCTCGATGTGAGTCAGTGTCATGCTGGTGTGAGATACGAACACCTTACTGGGCTGTATATATAGAAACAAGACCAGGAAGAAACACAGTTATCTCTGCTAAATTAGAAAGGCCTTTGCCAGGACCATGTGTCCAACTTCTGGCACTCTTCAGGAAAGGCTGGAGGGAGACTGGTGGAGTAGAATGGAAATGACCAGAGATGTAGAAAACATGACACACCTGGGAAGATTGGAAGGATTAGGACTGTTTAAATAAGAAAAAATAAGGGTAAAAATTATAAGAGTCTTGAAATATCTATCTATCTATCTATCTATCTATCTATCTATCTATCTATCTATCTATCTATCTATCTATCTATCTATCTAAAGAGCTTCTAAAGAAGAACAGAATTTCTTGCTATTTCTAAATAGGGAGGGCAAGGAATATCAGACTTAAATTACAGTAAGATTCAGATCAGACATTAGGCTAGACTTTCTAAAAAGGAACCTAAAAGAATCTGTATCAGACAGCCAAAGCAGACTGCAGATCCCATCACTGACTGGGGCAGGTTAGAAAGCAGGTTAGAGAGGGGCTGTCAAGGATGACACAGGCCCAGGTACACCTTCCTGTGAGCTACATGGCAGCTTGAAATACCTCTCCAAGACCCTATCAGCTCTTGGATTCTGGCAGGGAGATTATTTGGTTGTCAGGACTGAGCAGACAAACTACAGAACACCATCACTATAGAATATGTAATACCCACCATTTTCCAATTCTGCACTGGCTCACCAGCACAGAGCTGCTTTGTCTTGTGCTGCCTCTAGCCCCAGGCCCATACACTTTTAAGAGCAGCTTCCATTTCCTTGACACCGAAATCTAAATATGACCAGCACATCCCCAATTTATAATCCTCAATTATGTTAACATTGTACCAATGAGGGAATGAAAGTATCCTGTGAAGGAAAAGATTAGCCAGACAAAATAACTAAATCCCTTGGACAGATAGAAGGTGTATTTATCTGCCACGTTTTCTTTTCTCCCAGATTATTCAGTGCTATCAGACATTCATTCCATCTCACTCATGATTCACTGTTCTTCAACAAGAAATACTAGGCCATTAAAATGAAGAACTCAGGAATGCCAATCTACTGCAAAAATAGATTTATGGTTCTGCTCTCAGACATGAGAATATATTGAGCTGAGAAACACCAAATGACTCAGACACAGCTTGGACTGCTACAAAGATGCTTTTTGATCATGTTTGCCTAAAATGAAGTAGTATTTCAATTATTTTGCCTTGGTATTCCAACCCACTAATGATCACTTGAAAATAATCCTACAACATAGATAGGAAATACTTGCCTTTGACAGGGCATTGTCATTGAGCTCTCTTGTAATGGAGTGGACAGAAGGTTATACAACATCACTCGGTGCTTAATCTCACACTTGTCAATGGTCAAAGAACTCACTGCATGACAGGCAGAGACAAAGAGGCATTTTGACAGATTGCCTTATCAAAAATGGTGACCAGACTGCATATATTGAATTCTGATTTTATAAAAAACGGGTGGAATATAGAAGTCGGATGACAGCAGGACCATAGGACTTACCCATTTTGATTTCCTTCCTGATACTCTCCACACAGCTCCACTACTGCTTGGAGGTGAGGCTGAAGACAGAGGTTTATTGGCTGATTAACCTGCTCTGCAGTCTTTACACTGCCTGTCAGGGGGTGATAGGTTGATTTAAGACTGTCCAGCTGAATTAACAGAGAAGTAGGATTGACTTAAAGGAGGTGAGACAAAAGAAAAGAACAGATTCTATATTTGGGCCCTGCTAGTTTGAGTGTGTAGCTGTGCTATGTAGATATATATGTACAAATCTAATGTTCTAACCATATGTATTAAATGACTACAGAGGAATATAAGGCTTACTTCTATCTCTCCATTTCAGTGCTGTAAAGTCCTGAGGATGTTACACTTGTATTGATAATTGTTGTTAGTTCTGAGCTCTTTCCTCCTCCCAGGAGCAGCTCACTCTTTCATATTCCTGATTCTTTAGATTAAAACCAAAGTAAGGTTTACTAGCAGCATTGATGTTTAGGTTACATACTGATTTATGGTATTATATGCACTTAATAGGAAAATGTCAGCATCACAGGCAGAGCAATGTTCATGAAAATGCCCATATTGGCTTCCAGACGTCAGCAGTTATCTCAGTTATTCATTAGAGAAAGAAAATATGGACTATAAGACATAATGTTGTGCTCTGAATTTGTAAGCACTGAATGTGATGACAGCTATTTTTGTAAGCGTAGGAGACTATGCAAAGAGAATATGGTGACAGAGGAGTGACAAACAAAAAAAAAGCTGACAAAAATAGTAATTTTCCTCAACAAAATGTAGTTTACCCCTCTGCCTGTCCTCTTCCTCCTGTCATTATTCTGTTGAATTTTTACCTTCTTCTAAATTGAGTACATTAGCTATCAGATGTACATCTGTCTAAGAGCTTGATTTTAGTTTTAAATCTTCTCTGCTCCAAGGTCCACATTATTTCTTGCCTTTTTCCTTTCATCTTTGAATTCTGCTACCCCTCTGTAACTTTACATGTCCTTATAGTTTTGCCAGCAACTAATTCTTTTGGGGTTTTTGGAACGTTTTTAATTGGATCTTTCTTTCTCCCCTCTGTTCTGCCTCTGTCAAATGTCTTTTTTCTCCATGCCTGCCTGTCTCTCTGCCTCCACACACCCCACCACATATGCATGTTTGACACACACACTTTCTTTCTGCTATGTCATCCAGTGTTAAATAGGAGCTAACAGTTAACTGTGGATTTTTGCCCTTCATAAGAACCATGAGGGAAAACTTCAATGTCAAATATTGCTATCTGTAAAAACATAGTATTGTAATAAAGTTCTTAGACATACACATAAAATACAACATACAAAACCCTGAAACCCTAAGGCAAAGGATTTATGGAACTTCCTTCACTGTGCCACCGAAATGACCCCAAGTAACTAATGCTGTGAAGAACAGAGGCTTCCACCCAAAGCCTGCACCTCTCTGACAGAGATCCTCTGCTTCTCTACTTCAAGTGCCCTGATGGCTCCAGATGCTTCCAGAGATTCAGTCACCAGATGCATTCCACAGCTCCAAATAACCGCTCAGCAACTTTGCCACAAAAATGCCCTCATTCTGATTCCCGTGTTTTGTTCCACAGATCTCACCTCTAATCCAGTGGCAGCAGGCTTTGCTCTGCAGGGGACTGAGACACCTGCAACACCTCTGCTTCTTGCAGGGTCAGGAATGGCACCCACAAACTCCAAAGGGTGACCTCAGAGTTCTCCACGGGGATAATGAGGAAGATGACTGAACTGACAAAATTTAAGAGGTAAATTCTGGCATACGACATTTAAAGGAGTTAGGAGAAGGATGGGAAAGTAGAGATCTATTCTGGGTACAGGAGATGCCTCTGCATAAATATATTTCCCTTCTTGTTAAAAGATGTTATTATAACATCAGTATTATTGCTTGGGCTGCTTTTTCAGCAGAAAGATGCTGCTGCATAGGCAAATGTTCTTCCAACAGCACAAAGCACTACAGAGACACGACACTGCTTTTGTCCAAAACTGTCTTTTTAATACCACACTTCAGCTAGAAGCAGTTGAAATCCATAGTTCTGCAACAGAATATATAATGTATGTAGCTAAACTCGTCAATCAAACCTCCAAATCCAGCAGGATCCACTCTGTATTACAATGGGATTTTACTGGATGGTAAACAACACACTTGAAATTCCACATTTTCAACATCAAATTTTCTACTTTGACTCTAGAACTGGATATTCACTGTCCACTGTGTTGAATTGAACCCAAGTAGCCATTAACAAGATGTTGCCATCTCCGAATTTGGAGGCTGTTAAAACAGAAAGGATTCACATTGCCTTGCTGAAGAGAAACAGAGAAATTCTGAAATGTGGATCCAAATTGTTTCATAATGCTTTCTTAAAAAAATAATAAAATCTGAATGCAAATAATTTGCGTTGTTTCAATATTGACTTTAGAAAATTCCAATTTTGAACTCCTGGTTTAAATTCAACAATTTAAGCAAATCAATGCAAAATCTACCCCCTGTGTCTGTTTCTGAAAACCATGGCTAGGAGACTGTAGGTTTAAGAGGCAGGCTAGGATCAAAAGCTTTTTATCTTTACTGTTAACTCATTTTTAATCCTCTGGCAGAAAAAAAAAAAAAAAAAAGGCATCCTGGCTGTGTAGTGGCCTGTGTAAAATGAAATAATGAAATCAGTACAGCTCCAGCTAACACCACAATATTTGACATTTCAAACACCACAGTGTTTCAGATAAACTGGCAAACTCTTTCACAGGGACAAAGAACTTTCATGGTCACAAGAGCAAGAATAAAATCTCACCTCAAAGGACGACTCTTCCCTTTTAGGCACAGGTGAGATTAAAAACCTGACATAGGGGTTCTGTGCTACAGCACTTGGAGGTGCATCAATGCCATGTGTATTTTGCAGATCTCCCTTGGTAAGATCAATCCATTGAGTGTCCTTATAAACACTATGTTCAGCATTAATACATTTACATTCCACTTCAAACAGTTGCAAATGAACATGTTCTAGGCGGGATTGAGGAAGCTCCTTCCTCTCACACTTTCCAATTTTTTTTCCTAAGAGATTAAAAAACAGAAAAGAAATGGAGAAATGTAAACTACCGTTATCTTTAGAAACTAGCTGACTGTCTGGAGGGAAGATTCAAAGGAACAAGTAACATAATCTAGAATTGTCTGAGGAGCTGAAAGAAAGTAATTTTCATTCATTTGCACCTTCTTTCCCAGAATATTATGAAATACTCACTGGCTGGACCTGTCAGGTCCCACCCAGTGCACATCCATCTGTTCCACTGCCTTTTAAAGCCAGTCTTGCCTAACACTTCCCTGGCTCTGGTACCCAGATCCCAGACACTGCACAGCACCGCTGTTTCTGTTTTTTTACCACGTGAAGTTGGCTTAGCTTGATTTGCAATCTTGTGAGGTCTAAGAGAAAAGAGGCTTTGGTTACAGACAGCAGCAAGGCTAAGTATGGTTTTTAGTAGGGCCTTATATTCAATGACGTCCTGTTAGAAAGACCATTGCCCTTTCTGGGCATGTCCTGGCCGAATAACATCAGAATTGTGTCCACCTCATGACAGAACAACACTCTTGGAAAAACACACTAAATCATGACATTGCATTTGCTGGAAAAGGAAACTGAGATGCCCCTCTGCCACAGAGACAGAAAGCTTAACCACATCATAGCATCACAGAGCTTAAAGTCTCTATTGGAGAGTCTCCAGAGTCACCACAGTGTCTCAGCCCCCAGGGAAACAGGTTTGGCCACGTTGCTGGCACTGTGTGTTGGTTCAGCTTGTCACCACTGCACCTGTAGGCAAGGGACCCTTATGATGTCCAATGTCTTTCAAAACCATAGTTTCTAATGAAACCACAGCAGCAGGCAGTCATGCAAAACGCTGCCCCGCCTCCTTTGGGCCACACTGCCATGCACTGATGTCTTTGCTGCTGCAACCCTGGCAGTCAGTCAAGCCCATCCATACGGTCAGTTATTAAAAGATAACCCAAGCTGTGCTAAAAGGTGGCAACATCTTAGCAGATGGTCATGCAAGAAGCCACTTGAACTTCTGTACCTTTTCCTCTGTGATCTGACAGTTACATTGCCAGAAGGAAGCACAACTACCGAGGCACACCATGCTCCATCAACCATGAACACAGAAACATCACTGAGAAAAACTGAGGAGAGGATAAATAATCTTCCATAGGAATGGGACTATCATCTTGCTGGTGTATTGCTACTGTTTGCACAAGCAAACAGAGACTGAACGAAGAGAATTAAAGCAGGACTGACAGATTTCCCCAAGAACACACAATGAATCAACACTACAAGCATCAGAAAAAGATATAGCTACAGAAGAGAGAACAGAAACAAAATTTTCCCCGAATGGTGAAAACACAGAAGGTAAGGACACATAAAGTACATGCACCTTATAAAAATGACACATTGTTTCTGCCAAAACAATATTTTACCTATCTCTGCCTAGGAAGCACTGACTGCACTATATCAGAAATTAAACATCTTTCCTAATGCATAGTGCATCATGAAAGTCAAATCCTGTTAAGCCTTGACTGTTGAAGTAATCCTTACTCATGCAAAACCCCCCAATTAATTCATCAGGGAAAAATGCTGTATTAGCCTGAAAATCTGAAAACCAGCCGAATCTAAATGCTTTCTTCACATGAGGTCAGTGTTATCCAACTGACTGGTTCCTTCTGGCCAGTCCATTAACTTTGTGAAGAACATGTGAAGCTTAAAGACACCAAAACTCTTTGGCAAGAAACTGAAGAATCAGGGCACAGCAGCTGAGCTAAATTGGTGTTTACTGAAATAAAGCCATCTCCTTCCATCCCTCCTTGGAACAAACAAAAAACAAAGCCACAACATAAATTGTAAAATTCACTCCAAAGGCTTTCTTCAAGGACAAGTGATTTCTTGTATATAGGTCACCATTTGACTTCTTCAGAGGGAAAAAAAAAATCCAGCCATACGGGCAGCAGTGGCTCTATTTCAGTGTAAGGAATGGATTTCACTTTGTGCTGGAAATGTTTGCACAGTGTCCTCAAAAAAAAGAACATGGGAAACAAGAAAACATGCTGCAATGAGCCATGTGAGACCGTGCACAATCAAATTACAGGAGGTAGCATTTTCCAGCGGTTCGAATCACAAGACACTGCTTCTATTCTGGGTTGTACCTGGCTTACTGTTTGACCTTGGGTAATAAATGACATACACTCTCTCTGGGTACCCCTTCCTTCATTTTTGAAAAGATGCAGGCTCTGGTCTGGCAATATACTAATTAAAATAATCCTTATTATTAGGATGGGAACACTTATTCAAAGGACACAAATTTTGTTCAAGCATGAGTACATACAGGCTAGAAATCACTGTAATTTTCCTTGTCAAAGAGAAAAATACTTCAATAAAAAGTTTTAAATTTTGTTAAAATTAAAAAATTAGGTTGGTTTTATTAATACTTAAGAGTTTATTTTCTTTCTTGCACTATACATTTAAAATTACGATGTATTGACAGAAAAATAATACTACAGAAAGACATCAGCATGGATGTCATGATGAAAACATCAGCAAGGAGCTACAGAATATGTTTTATTGTCAAAATAACCCCACCTCGATTGCAGTTAACTCACCTGGTAAATATATTCCACAATAAGTGCATACCTTTGCTCATCTGTGGGGACATTTAACCCTTTACAGCTGCATTAAGTACAATTTTTCACCACGCAAGCAAACAGAGAAAAGCTTTCCCCTTCCTCACACTGCCTGTAAGAGGTGACTGCACCCACTCTCCAAAGTGTTCAATGACTGCTCTCAAGGATGTAAGACAAATGGATAAAGGAATTAAATGAAGCAGTAGAGTGCAGGGTGCCACCTCATTCAGCTCATATGTCACTACACCATCATAAGCGCTCACACAGGTATTAGACAGACTCCCCCAGTTCAAACTGGACTAGCAGGGATACTTTATTTCACCATGAGAAACCATCTCTATAGCCTGGCACTGCTGCATGCTGCACATAGGACTGTGATGCATCTACAAAACTTTCCTCTCATAGAAAATGCTATCAGAATGAAGAGTTTGGCTGTGTTACAGTTACAAATAACCAGGTTATGATTGTCAGACAATCCTATACGAAGAAACAGCACGTGTGGTATGCTACTTTAAACGCTCAGTGATGTAAGAATTCTTGTTCAAGGCAGTCGAAGTATTTAACTGACTTAACATTCTTCTTGTCTTCTCTGGAGCCTCCTGAGACCTCCATTAAGTGAATTTCCTTGGACTCTGATTGCAGTGACTGGTATTGGATGGGGCAGAGCCACTTGTTTTTACATCATTTATTCACTTGTAAATAAATGCTGCTTCCTCTCCTGGGAGGAAAGAAAGCCAGAAGCATATGAACTTGCAAATCAGTGATTAAGAGAGGAAACACAGATTGGACCTGACAAGAGGACAGGAACAAAAATCTACCAACTGCCTGCTCAGATATCGCACTGACCACTTAGTAACAAACACCACAGCAAACAGGATCAGTTGCAGTAATTATTATGCTGTAGTCAGTGGAAGCCCTGAACTGTCATCACTTGTCGTCAGTGACAATGTCCTGGGATAAAGTCCCGACTGCTGAAACCAATAGCATTTTGAACTATAATCATCACATCATGTGCTTCCAGAAAAAGAAAAGCAGGAAAAACACCAAAATACACGGCCAGATTTCCGAAAGACTGTATGCTGGGGTTAGCAAGACCAAGTGTCTCTGAAAATCTGGTTCACTGCTTCAAGCTACAGCACAGCAGCGCTTAGCACTATATACACAACACTATTCCTTTTCTTACTCACTTCATTATACGGAAATACTCTTGAAAAGCCCGGGGTGGCTCCTGCCAAGTAATTCACCACTTGGCAACCAACAGCTGATGCTCTCGGCGTGCCCCGGGATGCAGCGCTCCGCTCCAGAGCCCGGCTCAGACTGCGGGACCCCATCCCGCTCCCTCCGGCCAAAGACACATCTTTCAGTTTCGGGGAGGAGCGCGGCGGAGGAACAGCTACCAAGAGAAAGCCGTCGCCTCGCAAGGGAGCGGCCCCACAAAGTGCAAGCTGCAAAAGGCGACTTTTTGTGGTTTTTCCTTTTTATTTTGCGGAGAGCCGCGGCTCCGCTGCATCCCCGCCCAGGACCGAGGGCACTGTCCCGCCTCGGCAGGAACGCGGGACGCCGGCCCGAGATACCGCCGACGGCGGGGCCAGACCCCCGGGCCGCCCTTACCTCCATGCCCAGCCGCTGCTTCAGCACCAGGGCGGCGCACAAGTACCCGGCGCGGCCCACGAAGAGCTCGTCGGAGCCGCACTCGAGGAAGGAGAGCGGGGCGCAGACCTCGCTGAGCTCTCTGAACTTGCCCAGCGGCCGGGCGAAGTCAGGCAGCCCCAGGGCGCGGTAGACCAGCGCTGCCACCGCGTACACCCCGGCGCCGCCCAGCAGGAACGCGGCGCGGGTGTCGGCGTCGGCCTCGCCGCATCCCTCCTGGTAGCGCACACAGGCGTCCACGACGCGGCGGGCGGCCCGCAGGTACGAGTCCCGCGACGGCGCGAACAGCGGGCACTGCGCGACGTGGTACAGCATGTAGGCCACGCCGGCCACGCCGCCGTACAGCCCGCCCGGGCAGCCGCGGGGGCCGCCCAGGGGCGGCAGCTCCCGCAGGATGCGCTCGATGGTGGCCGTCACCAGCGGCACCGCCGCCTCCCTGTCCGGCGCCGCCGCCGCGCTGCCCGGGTAGTCATCGAAGCGGTTGGCGAAGCAGCGCTGGCTCTCCATCGCCCGCCGGCGCCGCGCTCTGCGCAGCGGGGAGCNGCCGCCCGCGGGTGCCGGGAGGGATGCGCGACACTGGGAGAGGCGGCACCGCCGGGGCTGGGGCGATGCCGGGGGCGGTCGGGCACAGGGCAGCCGCCCCCTCTCCCAGCACGGAGCTCCCCCGGCGCCCCTCGCCCGCTGCCGCCCACGGTGGCCGTGGCTGACCCGGATCTCCGAACCGCCGAGCTGAGACACGGGAGAGCCAAGCCCGGTTCTGGTATTGTCCGGCTCGTCCTGCCGTGCGGCTCTTCCTTCACTAAAGGAAGACCTGGCTGCACCTTTGCCCGATCCGTCTGTGCATCCCAGGGGAAAAGGAGTTAATCGGGTTTTTCATCGCCCCTGCCCCGCTGCTGCCAGGGATGCTGCCATTTGGCTCAGGGATGAGTTCGGGGTCAGCAGGAGAGATCCAGGGGCAGGAGGGGTGGCCGGAGAGCTGCTGAGTTATTCCTGGCTGTGGAATGGCCCCTCGGGAGCAGCTGCAGCCAAAGCTGAAGGATGTCGCCAAATCCGAACGGGGGCAGCCCGAGGCCAATTTACGTGGGAAGCTAAGCAAGTCCCCAGCAGCCCAGCAGTGGCACAAGGCCATCTTTGGCCCCTCTCCTCCATGAATGAGCCAAGTAGAGCTTCTGGGGAACAGCAAATTTAGGTCACTGAATAGATTCCAGTTAATGAAAAGAAAATAAAGAAAATCTTGTACTAACAGCAACTCTTTCAAAATACAACTATACAGTTGTCACATCTTCCCCTGATGATGTGAACTTGTGCAGCATAAATGAATTTGTCATAAAAGATCTGCGACTTATGGACACCTGATAGTATGTGGGACTTTCTCTGGAGATGCAGCTCCAGTAATTGAGGGCATCCCCAAGGGAAGGTGGAAGGAGCAGCTCTCTGGAGACCCCAGCCAGTAGCCAGTAGCTGGCACAAGAGTAGCAAGAGCCCAAGCACTGTCCTTTGGCTGTTGAAAGACCTTTCTAGAGTGGGCCTGGCTTCTCTCAGCCTTATGCTGGCTGTTTCAGCCCTCTTCCTACCTCTACCACAAAGTACCTTCAACCCTGTGCAGCTCCTCACTTGCACTTTCAAATCCACCTTTTGGTTCAACTCACCAGTCGTTTCCTTCATTTTTATGGGGTTTATGGTCTGCTCAGAGACATTTGCTTTCACCCCCTGATTTTGGTTTCTACACTTTCCTTCAGTACCTTTTTGCCATGTTTACATTCCAGATACTCATCCACCAGTCTGTGCTCGTACGGTGTTCTTTTAAAGCCCCGTTTTCAGGCTTATTCACAGCTGTACCATATGTGGTTTCTGCCACTCAGTTCTTGGCAATCTAGAGCATTGAAAATGTGAAAATTCCCCACCATTGGATAGGACATCTCATTCATGCATTATTTGCAGTCATAAACTGGTTCTTGATGGCCCATTGATAGGGCTCATGTTGTAGTTAAGGATTTTCTAGCAGAATTTCTGTTGCTCTAGAGAAGTGTGTTCCCTTAACACTCTTTTAAGTGAAAATTTGGGAGTTTTATTTTTCAGTCTGACAGTATTTATTCTACATGTTGTGGATGCTTACTTCATAATTTCAATATTTTCAAATTAAAAGGTACTTTGCTGCAATATTCTGTAATGGAAGGTGTCTTAGAGATGGTATTTCCATTGATATGAAGGAATCCTCTCACTGGAGATGCTTATCTCCCTGCATTGAATGTAACCAAGAGGGTTACCTTGTCACAAACACCTCTTTTTGAGGACCTCAGAAAGGGGAAAAGGACCTCGGCCAGTTTCAGCAGCAAAGGGTTTTAGAAAAATACTGAGTTTATAAGAAAATCACTTGGGTTAGTAACATTTTTCTACATGAGCGT
Source organism: Serilophus lunatus (assembly GCA_013399895.1). Lineage (NCBI taxonomy): Eukaryota > Metazoa > Chordata > Aves > Passeriformes > Eurylaimidae > Serilophus > Serilophus lunatus. Next base: position 383,412 of record VXBA01002779.1, read on the forward strand.
CTCAAATAAGAGTGTTAAAATATTTTTCAAAAGAGAGTCAGTAATGACATGGCAAAAAAGAACACCTTCTGTGCTCTGGAGAGTCTTTTGTTGAAATATAGAGAGGTTAGCCACTGAAGGGTTAGCAAATGTCACACAGCAATAAAGCAAGAAATGAGGATGAGAGTTTCTGCCTTCCTTCTTTTGTATCAGTATCAAACCACCAAATCCAAAAGGAGAGATACATTAAAAAACCCCACATGCTTCTCATAGCTGTAAACCCCACAAATCTTAAACTACTCATGTTTTCATGTACAAAAGTTTCGTGCTGCAAGAGGGGCTGTATTCTGTATCTTTTTCTCTCAAATAAGCACAGATGCAGTCTTGATACAAATAAAGGAGAAGTAGGGCTGGTTCTCAGAAATATATCATGTGTCTTCCATTAGATCATCTGAGATTTGCCCTCCTCTTGGGTCCCAGGGTAAGCATCAGCCTCTAGTGTCTGGCTTCAGCTTGAAAAAAACATGAATTCCTCCTTTCTCTTCCCTCTGCACTGCTACAGCTCCCTGGTTTGCGCTCTCTGGGCATGCTATGACTCCTCTTTGGCTCTGTAAATCTGATGCTGCAAGCCAAGGAGCAGGAAAAAATAATGGATTGTACAAAGGAGGGATATGATGTTGATGTTGTGGGTGGAGGAGGAAGGTGAAGCCTTGAAGCTGTTTGTTCTGTTTTAGTAAATCCACCATATAGAACATGAATTCTGGAGATCTGCTTGTTGCATATTGATAAAATGTCAAATCATAGATTAATTCAGGTTAGGAGAAACCTTAGGATCTGGTCCAATTCATGCTCAAAGTAGAGCTTATTGGTGTGCTTGTTCATGTCTGCTTTACTTCTACTTGTTTATTTACAGATTCCTTCAGGGAATCCATGACATCTGATACTTCTGAGGATACAATAGTTTGTCTTCAGTTGTCATGTAGGGACAAGAGGCATCTCCTAACAAATGTCTTATGGGTTAGTCTATCATTTGTCTTGTATTCTTTTTACTGATGTTACAATTTTGTGTGCTTTCAGGATTTTTTGATACCCACATGGTTGCCGGTTGTTCTTACCTTGTGTCCCACATTTCTCCCGAGCCGAAGGTGAAACACTGGGCTCCACACACAGGCTGAGCTTCAGTAATAGAAGTATATTAAGTGGTGTGAACACATTAGCAGGGTTCTGCTAGAGGGTCTTCAGGGTGCTTTGAGCAGATCTGCTGTTAAATTCAAAATTAGTTCCCAGCCTCTTATTAAAATAAGCCATGGGTACCCTTTAATACCCATTGAGTTCTTCCCTCCCCAGGGAGTTTTGCTACTGCAGGTCAGCTTTGCAGTTAGCTCTCCTCCCTGCCTGGATAGGCTTTGTCCTGGAAATTTACAATCCAGTGCAAGGGACTCTGGGGATTACTGGGTCACCTCTATCCCTGACCTGTGGTCAGCTCACATTTGACGGGCAGCTGCCCCTTAAGCATTTGGCAGAAGGGCAAATTAGGCAAAGCCGTTTCATGTCCACATTAGAAAAGGAGTGCCTGCATTTCCAGTATTCTCTGTCGAGGGCTCTTGAAGGGAAAATTATCACTGCACTGCAGAGACCATGCAAGTAAGCCCAAATATGGAGGAGTCTGACCAGGACTCATTCCTGGAGGCAGCCCCAAGGGTTTCGTAGCTTTGTCATTCAGTAGCCACATATTGCCCCACCAGTCTCTGGTTGTTCAACATATTCTGGTTTCTTGCAATAGCATTTTTTTAATTTCTTGGGTTGAGCTGCCCTGTTCTGTATGGACTCCACTGACAAAGCCTAGTGCTTTTTGCTCCATGATGATTAATTGACAGTGGTATGAAGAGCTGTTCTGAAAATGAAATTGTGCATTGGCATTCCGCAATGGAATCTCTTTTCCTAAGTTGACGTTTTTCTGTTACTTGCTTATCGTTGATAATACAGACACTATTTATACATGTTGCAAGTTTTAGTGCATGTATTGCCATTTAAGCACAATGGAAATTACACATCAGAAGACAGGGCTGTACTGAATTACTTTTTGCTCTAAGGGCACACTGAATTTCTGTCCACTGTTTCATAAAACTTACGAATTAAAAAGGAGTTTAATTTCTTTGAGACTCTGTCTTTTTTACCAAATATGATGTAAATTGGCTAAGAGATGAGAAATTACAGGATAGTGGGAAACCCTAAATAGATACTTGGACAATCATGCATGAGCATGCAAGCCTTGCTTCCTTAAGAGACAAGATTGGAATGGTTTTGGGTTGGTTGTTGGTTGTTTGGGTTTTTTCCCCCCCTCCTTTTTATGAGAACGTACAGAGAACAACTTGCAGGTTCTTGGAATGGAGTGGAGGTACACAATGCCTACAGAATTGATTTTTATTACAGAGTATCACATTTCCCATTTGGAGAGGAAGGCTAATTTTGGTAAGGGCTTCAGCTAGATAAAAACATAGCAGCAGTTACGGAGTCTCTGAAGAGAGTATTACATTTTTCAGTATATTTATGTAGACTTACTTGTGGTGAATGAATCACTCTTCAGCTGTTGACAAATGCCAGGGCTTTCTGTAGAGCAGGTGGTTTGAAATTCTGAATTTTGGCTTAACTGATAATAATCCACATTCAAAATGGCATTGCCTTGACCCTTTCCTGAGCTTTTTCCATAGGCTTTGTTATTTCTTGAGTACCTTCCCTTGGCTTGAACCTACTGAGACTAACAGAATAGTGGCCGACATGTCTGTGACAATCCCTGGCTTCTTTGTCCAGCAGATTATGTCCATGGTGTTTTTTTTATGTTCAAGGTGATTACTAGTGAACCACAAGTACTCTTGTATGCTTGGAGAGCAGTAGTTCATCTGCAGTTCTCTGTGTGGTTCTGACATTGTCTAATGGAATAAGGAAGAAAAATCCCACTGGGCCCTCTATTGTTGATATTAAACCAAAATAGTGGTTTTTTTTTTTTTGTCTCACTAATTAGTCTGTCAGTACAACCTGTAGTGTAAATTCTAAATTTCCTTAAGTGCATTTTTCCTACAATAGATGTCAGTGTGATATCCAAGATTTTAATTGCAATGTTTTTTTGTCACAGCCAGAATTTGGAAGCATTTCAAAGAATGGGAACAAAAATCAATATATTAAATCAAGTAGTCCATTTTGCTATAGCCTTTGTGCTAGCTCATCTCAGTAATTGCTGTGATGGAAATAATAGAGTTTTATTAACAAATGATGCTTCTATTTGCCAGGGCAAGGACCTCACCAATGGCAATGAAGAGAGCTGGGAACAATGACTGGGCCCATGGCAGCCCTGGGATCTGGGCACAGCCACAGGCATTGAGTAGTAATGCACATTTTTGGGATTTCAGGCTGTAAGACTGATAAGAAAATGTTCTGGGATCTTACATACGACTAATGATGATAATGATAATAATGTTTTTATGTCCTTGAGGAAAGATAGCACCCCCAGAAACAAGTTACCCTTTAATGATATGCTAAGGAAGTTAGATACATGACAATGCGGATTATGTGGAAGATTTCCAAGTTCTGAACTATCAAAACTACAGCATGTGACCTTTTTTAAAATGTCCACCTTGGCCAGGCTTATTGGCCAGGTCTAGATCGCATAGCTTGGCGTATTTGAGACATTCATAGAGCTAGGTGATATATTGTGTGTTACAAGACATGAACACACACAGTAACACACTTAGAAATAAAACATTGTCCAGAGACAAGACTTCTTCCAGGAGTTTTGGTGTTTGGGGTTTTTTTGTTTCAATTTTTTTGTCAAACTAGCAAAGCCGTAAGACAAGGCTGGATTTGCAAAAATAAAGACTTTAATACGAGACTTTTCCTGAGAGCCTTCTATCCCAGCTGTTTTTCAGCATCCCCTAAGGAGTAAGCAGCTTAGGTTAGGGAACACTGAGTCACACGAAATTGCACAGGTCCAGCTTTATGCATGTGAGAGCAGCCTGGTCTAATGCTTTTATGAATCTGCAGAATACTGACTCCTCTCTATGGAATGCTGATGCATTATCCCTTACAGCTGCAGTCCTAGAAAAATATAAAACAACCTGACTTTGGATGTATTGTTGTTATCTAATCAAAGAATGAAACAGTCGGCTTAATTTAAGACATCAAAAATTAATGAGGTTGATGCTCAAAAAATTGCAGTGTCCTCAGGATTGTTTTTGGACAAATTTTAAATCAGAATTTTCTATATAGGATGACAGAATGACTGAGGTTGGAAGGGACCTCTGAAAGTCATCTGGTCTCACCTCCCTCCCCTGCTCAAGCAGGATCACCAAGAGCCAGTTGCCAGGACTGTGTCTGGGTGGCTTTCAAACTTCTAAGCATGGACACTCCACAACATATCTGAACAACCCGTGCCAGTGCTTGGTCACCCTCACAGTAAAAAAGTGTTTCCTGATTTTCAGACAGAGCTTTACATGTTTCAGTTTGTGCCCTTTGCCTCTTGTCCTGTCCCCACTGAGAAGATCCTGTCTCTGGCCTCTTTGCACCTTCCCTCCAGGTGTTCCTATACACTGATGAGGTCCTTCCCTGAGTCATCTCTTCTCCAGGTGAAGTAGTCCCAGCTCTCTCAAGGTTTCCTCATGGGTGAGATGTTTCAGTCTCTTTATACTCTTAGTGACCCTTGCTGGACTCTCTCCAATAGCTCCATATCTGTTTTGTAGTGGGGAGCCCAGAACTAGACACAGTGCTTAAATATGATTCTTGGTCTACTAATTTTAAGAATCCATTAAATTTTGTGTGGGGTTTTTCTGGGTTTTTTTTGTTTGTTTGTTTTTCTTAATGTAGATGTTGCAACTGAACTGAAAATAGGTCTCAAAAGAGAAAATAATTAAGGAGGCTAGAGTTAATTCTTGGTAATCCTCAAACAGTAAATGGAGCACTTCCTTTTAAATACAGTGATAATATTGTCTTGGGAAAGTGCCAAGAATGTTTCAAAATCAATTTTTGTTCACATTCATTTACAGCTCTTGCACTTATTACACCGTCTGTCTTCATTTCATTGCGATATACCAGTCTGCTGGGATGCATAGAAGCTGTGCTAAACTTTGCTAGATGATGATCCATCTGTAGCAGTTTATGTTATTTTACTTGTTAAGCATCCAAGGGGGAGGTAAGAGAAATATTAAATACGTTATACTCCATTTTGGATTTTTTTTGTAAGAGCAAGCATTATGGGTAGCTTGAAGTTATAAATTAAAATAATATGAAGTATTATTATTGGACTTTAAACAAAAATATTTTACTTTATTTTTACACCCTCAAGAGTAAGCGATGATCAAGGGGATATTTACATCTGAGATTTATCTTGTTTATGTGAATAGTCCCTCACTGCTCTCAGTAAATATTGTTCACAAGTTCATGGTCTAAGATCATTTCAGAATGCTGTTAAGAATTTATGTTTTTCTGGTCTTTGGTTTTCAAATGGCTTTTTTTTTTTAAAAAAAAAAAAGAAAAGCTAGAGGTAGAGGATATATAAAAATGATTCACAGCTTCATGAATTATGCAGAGAAACATTCTAGTTGATAAGGCAAAATGTTCAGGTACTAGGATATAAATCTGGGTGGGATATTACAAAATTAGGCTCTGATTCAGTAAACCATATGGGTCAAAATTATTGCTCACATACTTGATACAAAAAGCTCATGCTTGAGTGGATCAGACCTATACTGCTCTGGCACAGGATTTTTCCCTTCCAGCTTTCTGTAAGTTGAGATTTCTGTGAAGTAAGCAGAATTAAGGCTGTTTAAAGGACATTTTAAGCCACTTAAGACTTCACAAAGTGACACTAGTGAATGACAGAATCAAAACGTTGTCTTTCCACACAAACATGGTTATTAGAAGTTACCTATGTAAGCCAGATCATTCCTTAATGAAAAACCCAATGTAGATAAAAGAACTTATATGCACGTAATGTTTATACAGAAACTTACTCTAGATATCTGTATGTATAAGCTCATGTTTCAAATTTGAAAATAAAACTTGCTGTGGTGTGTCTGAAAATAATTTTAAAACAGAATCCCTTCTTTTTCTGATTATTACGTTTATTGCTGTATCTCATTAAAAACAAACTAATTCACTTATACTTACTTACTGCTTGCTTTATTTGCTGGTTTCCACCCTGCTGTTTGTAAAGTCAGCCTTTTCTAGTGCCACATTATTTTCAGCATTTGTGCAAAGAAGCTCGACATTACTTTTTAGAAGCACAACTAGTTTAGAAGAATTTGCCTGCATTTGCCATCTTCTCTTGCTGCCTCTCCTTCTCTGCCTCTGTCAGAGTCAAACAATGAAACAAAGCCCTCAGCTCTGCAGAGTTGGGTATTAATACACAGTTTGCTGAGAAGCTTCTCCTTTGAGAAGGATGCTGGGCTCCATCAATAGTCACTGAAATGAAAACTTTGTGCTTGGAAGTGCAGCTGTTGATGCTGGCAGGGCTGGCCTGGCTGGCTTTCTGGACATTTTAATGCTTGTTGTTGAATGCACAGTGACTTTCATAAATGTCAGTGCTTGTTACCTACTGTAGAGAAATTAAACCTCTGCATGTTATCCAAAGCACAGACTGTTCCTTCTTTTTAATGTCACTTTGCCTTCCAGCCTACGCTGGCTCTGGGGCTCTAATGCCTACGCTGGGGGATCGAGTCACATGTTCCCATATTCACCTTTACATTTAGGAATTGTTGTGTTCAATTAGAACAACCCTATCTCAGTAGGCGATCAGCCTGATATTTTCAGTGGGCTTGACTCCCATTGCATTAAGGTCCTGGACTCCTGTTTACATCCAGGTCCTATTCTTGCATAATGTTTCCTGAAGCTGTGTTTGGATCAGTGTTGGCTGTCACTTCAGTTGCTTTTCATTTCTTGGGTAGTTAAAAAAGATGGAGAACTAGTATATCTGACCTCATTATGCATAAGTATTTTCCAATGGCATTCTTCTCTCCCATTGGAAATTTCTGGGTGAGAGAGGACATGTTCCAAGCATTTTACAGCCCAGTGATGACCTCTTCCTAAAACAGCGCCTAAAGACCAGTAACTTCTGAAACACAGTAATGAACCTCCTACTCTTGCACCCACATATCCTTAGCACACATATCCTGGAGAGCATGGACACTCCCAGCTCTCAGGCAGGCTGCAAGTGAGCAAGGAAAGGAGTTCAGTGGTACTCGAGCAACATTTTGCTGCTAACATGGTATGTCCTTGGATCCCTGTTCTTCACAGTCATGACTGTTAAACACATGAGGTTGAGACAGAGGATTACACGTGTTTGTAACATTGCTAGTTAATTCATTGTAGACCCCACTGTAATCCTTGGCTGAAAATGGAGATTTCTGAAAAGCCATCTCTAGCATGTTGCAGAGAGAAGACAAGTTCTGTAGAAGGTGACTGGCCAGGTGCAATTTCATCCATCACCAAAAACTCTCCTTGCCTTGCTTTGTTAACAGTTTACCCTCTTTGGTGCTTGCCTTAAAGGCCCAGAAAGCACATTTTTTTCTTCTCACAGAAAGTTCCAAGCAGAGGGTAGACAAGCACTCTGATCACAGGAGCCAAGAAAATATGCTGTGAAGTGCCACTGCCTCACATAATTTATTTTCTCCTCTCTTGTCCTGTAGGCTGGATGAATAAAGAATGGCAGCTGGAGCAGCTGGCTGTTTCTGAAGCTATGTTGCATCTAGCAAGAAGGAAGACATGTTAAAGGATGGTAAACAAGGGAGATGTAGCCAAGGGCAGAGACTGTGTGGCATGAGCCAAGTGTATTCCTGTCACACTCAGTGTGTGAGACTTGACAGGTCTTTCACATCAGAGGCACAAGGATCATGTGTGGTTTGGAGCTTGTCCCTTAGGGCAGCATAAGCAGGATTAAAGACTTGAAATTAAGCCTGTTTAAATAAATTCAAAAGATGCTTCCTTCTTCCAACACTTTCTCCTCTGTGTAGGTTGGGTTTTTATGATGTTAGGAATTAGTAAGAGTACTATCACTTCCAGCATGTGACATAACTGAGATAAGAATTCATAAATGCATTTGGAACAAACAACTCCATGCTACTGAAAATAAGATCAGCTATGTGATTAAAACGAATGCAATCAAATTTGAAACTTCAGGCACTGCAGCTAAACAAACATATCTCTAATCAGCAAATTATGTCCTTTCAAGGAACATTATAATTTAAAATGGAGAAACTACTTTAAAACTGTCTTCTCTGGTGAACAAATGATTATGCAGCAATATTTACGATATATAGCGTCTTTTGAAGGGAAGATTTTTCCCGTTTATCTTTATGAACGGGAGGTCTGTGCTCAAGATCTGGTACAAGGGGGACCCCTGCCGGGGTGTCCCCGCAATGCCAGGACCCGCGCCCGCGGTGGGATTCCTCAAGTGCACATGGAAAATCCTCGTATCCTGGCAAAACCTCGACTATTTGGTGAAAAATTGGCGGTTGAAGTATCTATATCCTTGGTTTCGGTGGCTTCGAGGAAAGGGAAGGAAGAGGAAGAGAGAAATGAAAAAAAGCAAAAAGAAAAAAAAAGGGGGGGAAAGTGTGTTATATTTTGTGCTTCTGACATTTTCACACACAAGCAATTTCATATAATTTTTACAAGTTCGCAGAATCACAGAACTGTTAGGGTTGGGAGGGACCTCTGAAGATCATCCAGTCCAATTCCCCTGCCAAGGCAGGGTCACCCGGAGCAGGTGACATAGGAACACATCTAGGTGGGTTTTGAGTGTCTCCAGGGAGGGAGACTCCGTGACCACCCTCAGTGTAAAGCAGTTCTACCTCACATTGAGGAGGAACTTCTCATGTTCTAGTTTATGGCCATTACTCCTCATCCTGTTGCTGGGCACCACTGAAAAGACTCTGGCACCATCTTTTTGGCACCTGCATTCGAGATACTTATATGAATTCATGAGATTCTCTGTTTTCTCCAAAGAAGACAGTCAGTTCCCACAATCACTCATGATAAGAGAGGTGCTCCAGACCCCTCGTCATCCTTGTGGCATCTGCTGGACCCTCCTTGTCTTCTTTGTGCTGAGAGTCCCAGAACTGAACACAGTTGTCCAGAAGTGGCCTCACTTGGGCTGAGTAGAGGGACAGGATCACCTCTCTGCCTGCTGGCCACACTCTTCCCAATGCACCTCAGGATACAATTGACCCTCCTGGCCCCCAGGGCACACTNTTTTTGGCACCTGCATTCGAGATACTTATATGAATTCATGAGATTCTCTGTTTTCTCCAAAGAAGACAGTCAGTTCCCACAATCACTCATGATAAGAGAGGTGCTCCAGACCCCTCGTCATCCTTGTGGCATCTGCTGGACCCTCCTTGTCTTCTTTGTGCTGAGAGTCCCAGAACTGAACACAGTTGTCCAGAAGTGGCCTCACTTGGGCTGAGTAGAGGGACAGGATCACCTCTCTGCCTGCTGGCCACACTCTTCCCAATGCACCTCAGGATACAATTGACCCTCCTGGCCCCCAGGGCACACTCACAGTCAAATTGTCTTCTACCAAGAATCTGATGTCCTTCTTAGCAGAACTGCTCTCTAGTAGGTCAGCCTCCAGCCTGTACTGGTACTTGGGGTTATTCCTCCCCGGATGCAGGACCCTACACTTGTGCTTGTTGAACCTCATTAGGTTTCTCTCTGACCAACTCTCCTCTCAAGGTTCCACTGAATGGCAGCACAGCCTTTGGGTGTATCAGCCACTCGCCTCAGCTTTATAGCATTGGCAAACTTGGAGTGCATGCTATCCCTTTGTCCAGGCTTCTCTGTTATTCTTTGAAACATTTTTATTTAAATACCAATTATGTTCTAGGGTAGTGACACTCTCCCAAAACTAAAGATGCATATTGTATTTTGTTTACAGGCTGACATGTGGAGTGCTCTCGACTGCGCGTAAAAACTGGTTGTCTTGAAATTTGCTGTGTTTAATGGGGACAGGAATGAAAATGCTTTTCATTTATTCCATACTAATATTATTTTTACTCTTGTGGTGAAGACAGTAAATGCTGATGAAATAAGATGTGACTGGGCCAGGCTAATCCTATGACTGAGACGAGCCAGGAACATGGACTGCTATTCATGCCTGACTTTTGGTGCAATCTGCTTTCAAAATGGGTGCTCATGCTGATGAAATCACTGAAATCACTCCAAAGAATGTTGGTCCTGCTCCAAGACCTTCTTTTCATTTGTAGAATAAACAGAGAAGTGAATTGTTCCTCAGCAGCTTACCTGTTTGACAGCACACAGGGAACTGGTGATTGTTTTCAGGACCTGAAGATCATGAGACCATACTCAGGTCACTTGACACATGAGACAGTAACAGATGAAAAGATGAGACTATTAAAGATGAAAAGCTATTAACACTTGAATGCCATGGCAGTGTAGTCCTAAAAGCATTTACTTAGAAATTATTTTTTAGCATTATTTACTCCTTCTCCTTCTGCCCTTCCCTTCCTGCTCCTTCTCACTGTTCCTCCTCCTCCTCACTGTTCCTTGAACTTCTTTCCTCACTCCTCACTCTGCCAGGCAGCGTTTTGCCTCTTCTCACAGAGGTCTCCCCTGCATCTCCGCTGCTGCCAAGCCTGGATACCTGTGCCAAAGACATGGATTTGCCTGTACCTTCTCAGCTGCCTGAGAGACACAGACAGTAGTCCCACTCTGGAAGAAGAGTGCAGGAAGAAAAGCAGGAAGTCTGTGTACACAAGGCTATCTCCCAGCAGCCAGAGGTGAAGGAGACTCCAGTTGTGGATCAAGATCTGATGGTCAGGCATAGGTAACACGATGGCCTCTGCAGTCCTCTGAGGGTTCACTTTATGTGGGACCATCTTCCAGAAAGGAACAGCCCAAGGAGAAGCAGCAAGACCCCATAAGGGAACTGCTGATTTCAGCAGCATCCTTTGAAATCAGTTCAGAGGTGTTCCAAGACATGGAAAAGAATGCAAGGCAGAAGAGAAGTCAAGAATACCAGGAGGGGACTTGTGCTAAGTGCCTAAGCACAAATATAACCACTGCAAATGTAAATTGGAGCACAATTTTCATCCCTTTGTTACAAGAAGGGAGATGGAGCCAAGGAGTACCATCACCCAATACAGTCTTGCCCAAGAACTCACAGACACGGCAGTTCTAAAAAGAAACAACAAATTTTAATAACATAGGCATAAAGGGTAAATCTCTTTCATGTCTGCTCACAGGGGGAGCATCAAAACTGGGAGCAGGTGCAGAGGCTGTGCAGGAAGCAGGGATCTGGCTCTTGTTGGCCTCCCCAGGCAGGAGAAGATGAAGCACAGTAGGGTTTTCTAGCAGGTGCTGCACATGGCCCTAGGAGTGTCTCACTCTCAGATCCATCACGGTGCCCAGCTCTGGTGGAAAAAAGTGCACAGTGGGTGGTCTCAGGGGCACGAGTGGCAGGTGGTGGATGATATTGTCCTTGAGGGCACTCAGGACTTTGTAGGTGCTGCCTGCCCTCATGGCTGGATGCAGCCCTCAGAAGGTTACTCTTGGGAAGGGCTTGGCAAAAGCCCCAGAGGTCTCTACCTTATCCAAGGGCTTGTCATGAGCATTGTAATGGTCTGGATTGTCTTTCCAATCCTCCTCTTCTGTCTGCTCCTGAACACTGCTGGAGGTTACCCACTTGCTGCCACTGTCAAAGCCAGTGCTTCTCTGCCTTGGCAGCCAGTAGAACCCAAAGAGCACAAGGAGGATTTCAGCACAGGCCCAGAACCACCAGTGCTGGCAAGCAGAGCGGAGTATGCTTTCCTGGATGAGTCTGGCCTTCTCCTTGATCCTCTGCTCAACCTCCAGCAGCCAAGTAATCTCCTGGTTCTGCTGTTCCTCATACTGCTGCAGGAGATCTTCTGTGACCTTCACTTCACTCACACGCAGCATGTATTGGAGGATGCTCAGCATCACCAGGATTTTGGTGATACTGAGAGCCATGGCCTGGAGGCAGAGGAGGGAAAGAAGGGGCTCAGCAGGAATGGGTGGCAGGGAGATGGCAGCTGTGCTGCTGGATGGGGAACTTGTCCCCTCTAATGTCACAGGTGCCAGAGACCCACAGCAACACCCTGCCCTGCCAGCCTGGGCTTTGGATGGAACTCAGATGGAACTCATATTGAACCAGAGAGTTTATGACCTTTTGAAGGAAGGGTAGCCACTCAGGAGGACTACAGAGCTGTCATGGGGTTATGCAAGGAGAAGACCAGAAGGGCCAGAACCTGACTGGAAGTTAACTTGTGCAGTGCTGTAAAAAACTAAAAAATGCTTCTGTAAGTGCATTGGCAACAAAAAGCGGGCTCAGGAGAATCTTCAGCCTTTACTGGGTGGAGGGAAACACAGTGAGAAAGAAGGAGGAGGAAGAAAATGCTGAAGTATTTAACATAAGGCTTCCTCGAGTAGCCTGATCTGCTCCCAAGACGAGATGATTTGATTCACTTAGTAGATGAAGGAGAGGCTGTGTGTCTTGTTTCCCTGGAGTTTGGTAAAGCATTTGACACTCTTTCCCACAACATTCTCCTGGAGAATCTGATTGCTCATGGCTTGGACAGGTGCACTCTTCACTGGGCCAAAAAACTAAGTGGATGGCCAAGCCCAGAGAGTGGTTGGGAATGGAGTTACATCCAGCTGGCCACCACTGCAGTTTTCCAGGACTAGGGTCACTTCTGTTATATAAAAAGCAACTGAGGGAGATGAGGTTATTTAGCCTGGAGAATCAGAGGCTTGAGGAAGATCTTATCACTCTCTTCAACTACCTGAAAGGAGCTTTTAGGCTGGTGGGGATGTGATGTCTTCTCACAAGTAACAAGTGGCAGGAAAAGAGGAAATGGCCTCAAATTGTGCCAGGGGAGGTTTTTATTGAATTTTAGGAAAAGTTTCTTCATTGAAAGTGCTGTCAAGCATTGGAACAGGATGACCAGGGAAGCAACTGAGTCACCAACCATGGAGGTATTTAAAATACATGTAGATGTTTCACTTAGGGACATGGCTGTGCTGGTTTCACAGTTGGATCTTGGAGGTCCTTTCCAACCTAAAGGATTCTTTGATTCTGTGATTCTGTTACAGAAGCCTAATGCAATGACTAGGTAAATCCTCACCTGAAGTTCTTTTGTCAAGCCCAGTCATTTTCCATGTATCTTCCTATGTGTGTATCACAAATGAAAAAAATAATATAAAAAAGCATTTCAAATGACCCTTGTGGTGCCTAGGAGGCTGTGTTTATCAGGGTCCCAGCCAGTGACTCAGCGCTCTCAGGCTCTGGCAGGTGCCAGGCCCAGTTCTGCCCTTTTCCCCACAGGTTTTCAGTTCTCCCAGGCACCTGAGGTGCTGCCCAGGCTTCGCTTTCCTTTCCTTGCATCTGCACCACTTACTCTGCAGCTTCACTTGGATCTCCAGCTCCTCAGATCTATGAGCATTCATAACAGGCAGTGGCGTGCACTACCAAAAGTCTTGGCAATGTTTATCATGTCTTACATTAATAAATTTAGTTTCCACAATGAAAATTACTGGTCCTGACAGATGAGGCTGGCCATGATGTTAATACTGTTATCTATCATAGATGGTACAAAAACTCAGAAAAAAATACCAGATGTGCATGGACTTCCATTCTAAGGGTCTGCTCTGCTGGCAGAGAGCTCCTAGATTGGATTCCTTGCATGTCATAAGTGATGTTTGAGATCATTCTCTTTAAATGTGACATCATTAAAAGACTTTAACTTCAAAATATAATTGAATGATGTTGACTTTTCCAGTCATTACTGATTTTGTTGAGAAAATGGCACTATCAGCACTTGTGGCTCTGCTAAATATTGGGTATGTTCTGTGTGGCTGCTGGTTACTTCAGAAATCATTATTTCATCAACAGTTGTCCAAACAGACTTTGTGGTTGTCAAATTCATATTAAGGCTGTAGTATTGTCAGGATATGTGAAAAACCAAGGAAAAATGCCCTTAGGAAAAAAAATGCTGCTGTGTACTGCTCTTTCATCTCCCACTTTCCCCTGGTACACTGCATTTTTTGGTTGGTTTTCTCAGAGTGCCTAAATAATAGGCTTCAGCCCCCTGCTTGTAGCTTCTTAGATTGTACTGCAGTGCACATAATAAAGATTGAATATTTGCCACTGGAATAAAAGTTACCTAATCAGGTGGCTAGGATACAGATTGAGAAATCAGAGAAACTCATCCTGGTTCTTGCCGTAGTTAATGGTCTGCTGTGTTCCTTCATTGTCTGTGGCTGCTTCTCAGTTATAGAGTACAGAGAGTAGGACGTGTTTTTCATCCTAAAAAGAGCTGCTTTGAGAGACTGAAAACCTGAAAGAGTTAGTTTAAACCTGAAAGGGCTAACGTCTCAAATACTCATCAGAAGAGAAAAGGAATGTTACCATGCCAACAATATAAGGTGGGGTTAGAAAAGAGGGTCTTGTGAGGCAGGATCGAGCTATTTTAGGACCAACTTCCTTGTCTTGGGTAACTGTCTCTAAACCCAAATTTGGGACAGCATTGCACTGGTGCTTTTGACAAGGAAGGAGAATTGAAACCACAAGACCCTCAAACAAAAGTTTGGGAATAACAAAATGCACGTGTGAAGGACTCTTCTATAAATAGCACAACTGGGAGGGGCTGTGTGTGCATCCACCATCTGAGCACCCACCATCCAGAAGAGCTGGACCACAGACATCACTGGAATTCTGAGTGGCAACCTGGATCCTTTTCTCTACCTCTGTTTTCCTGCCTTTCCTTCTTCCTTTTTTTTCTCTTCTTAAAAGTTTAAATCTCTGCTGCCACGTGCTGTTTAGAAATGTTTAAATTGTTGCTGCCACAGGCCATTCAACCTATCATAATGTTTAAAAGTTTAAATCCTTGCTGCCATAAATAAAACGTTATAATTGATCATTTGTTGTTGCTTCACCTTAATTTAGCCTGAGGTTACCCTGAATCTCCACCACCTATCCCAGAGTAGGCAGTTCAGAACAGCCCTCTTGGGACCTGGCAAGTGCTCAGGTGGAAAATATTCTGCAACCTTACTGCGATTTTATAATTTTTTAATTTCCCATGATAAAGAGCAATAATATCTCTAAATTAAAAGTGAAATATTGAAATATATAAAAGTGACATTTTATTTTTTTACAAGTTAAACTGTGGCTTGTTTGAATGCTTCTGACTTGGTATTGAGCTTTTTAAAATAAGATATAAATCTACTACTTTCAGTTGCATATTTAACCTTTGTAGCCTCATTCAGCAATTCCTGAAGCAACAAAAAAATGATGTGCCACACTTATCTTTTATGTATTTATTGCAAAGAATGCAAAGATTGAGAATTAGAACTATAAATAAAATTTCCCAAATACATACACTCACTCATATGCACACTGTATTTTTAGAAGTTTTGGTGTTCTGAGTAACTACAGGCAACAACCAATCTGGAAAATCAGACAAAGGTAAACATAAGAACCAAGATAAATAAAATAAAATTAAATTAAATTAAATTAAATTTTTGCATATTTTGTAATTATTTAATCACTTCAGAGCAGTTCTTTAGACAGTGTTCTCTTTACATCCTCAGAGAGTGAAACACAGTTTTTCTGTGCACAGCAATACACTCAACCACTGCTGTTCCTTTTTCTCTGTATTAGGGAAATGAGTTAATATTTCTTCCACACAGAAAGTTCTCCATCATATGCAGAAAGTTGTAAGAATGATCAAATTGAACAAGAGTATAAATACATACATAACCCACCTGAAAAGTAGAGAAGATTTTTGCTATATTTCTGTTCTCCATTAATCAGAAGCTAATTGAAGGTTTCTAACCAGTCATATTTCTCAACCAACTGATTTCTCACTGAAGTGGCCAAACAATAAAAATACTGCAAATCAATGCAACTTCCCTGTATTTTAGGCCACTGAAAAACTGAAATGTGACTTACTTTTAGGCACTCTTCATTGCTTGATTCATACAGCTGATTCAGATTTGGATCAGTAGTTGCTCTCAAAGGACTGTTTACTGACCCTCCTTGTATGACATTATGAAGCAAGGGCAAGCATTACTATTGTTTCTTATTGCTGGTGAAGTAAATCTATTCACCTTTGGGCAGAATTAAGGTCTAAACACACCTATAGCGTGGTCATTGCAGCACTGACCTGCTGACAGAGCAAGTAAGTTACTATGTGAATTATTTTTCAGATATTTTATAGAAAATTGGCAACTTCAGTGAGAATTTTCAAGGCCAAGTCCTGCAGCATATAACTAAGCACACACACCTACTGCCTTTGATTCCTTTCTCACCCCCTGCCAACCCTACAGCTCAAATTGAGGTCAGCTCCAAATTATCTGCCATGTGAATTGTGCCAAGTGAACCCAAAATACCTTTTCGGTTCATGAAATACTCATTAAGTCCCAGCTGGGACTGTAAAATACAAATGTTTGGTTATGATGTTGGTAATATATCCTTTTTGTTCTCTTACATATGCATTAAGGAAATTGTTTTACACCCACTCACAAGTACAGCTATATGATAAATTAGACCTCCAAAAAAAATAAAATAAAACCTAACTTCTCCATCTCACCCTGCTGGAAGTTCATTTGACACCACAATCATCTGTTTAATCCAAACAGTGGCCATTATAAAAATGTTTCAGACTTTACCCTGCCATAAATTCTTACCCTCTCCCTTCACATCCTTCTGTCCTGTGGGAAATTCAGATTTCTCCATATTACCTTCTCCTGGCATTCGATATTCCACGTTGGACAGGTATTTGTGGTAGGATCAATGCCATGCAATTCATTGCTAAAATGACAATGGAACAAAGAGCTTTGGAGACTCACAGATTATATATCCACAATACTAGTTTAAAGAGCTGGAGGATGCTGAGATATACAGCTTTAATCACAGAGAATCTTCATGCATAGAAGAGTATTTTAGGACAAATTTGAGAAATTTTATTCTCAAGTTTTCTCTCTCCTTTTGATTTACAGGCAAGGATTATATGCAAATCTTTACACAGCAATTCAAATATTCACCTCCCAAAACCCTGTTAACATATTCTGACAAATATTTGAAATATAATTTTTCAGCAGAAAATAATATACACGTATTTCTATCTGTACTAAGTGTGTTTCTGTGTGTAAATTAGATAATATTATGGCATAATGCATAGGTCTATTTTCAAGAGTTGAGATGAACGTGTTGCCTTTGGAGGCCAGAGAACTGCAAATAAAATGTTCAGAATGCCTCATGCTAAGAAGCCTTGAGTGAAAACAACTGGGATGAGTTTGCCTTGTGGGCCCAGTGTTGTGACAATGAACAAAAATGACACAATGTCAGACACTGCAATTTGAGTTGGAAATACACCCATCACTTTTTTAAAGAGAAAGAACAGGGTACTTTGTGAGCTGATAGAACTTTACTGTTTGGTCTTTATTGGCATCTAATTTACACAGTTCAACATCCTGCTCTTCATCTTTAAGTCAAGATAACCCAGTACTCACCACACAAGCAATAACAGAGCTACCTTAAAAATTTTGTCATATATTCCACAGGTGCTACATTTGGATCATCTCAAAATCAAGGTGCTTGCTACCGTCATTTTCATAGGACATCTCCATACTGGGTATAAAGAATTGAGGAAAGGACGCATCCTGGTTGAATAAAA
>VXBA01002779.1:401200-452729 GCA_013399895.1 Serilophus lunatus
GAGGAGAGGAGAGGAGAGGAGAGGAGAGGAGAGGAGAGGAGAGGCGCTCCATTTGGCTGGTAGATAGGCAGTGACAAGTGTGCTTATCTCATAATTATGCGACTAAGCAGGAGGTACATCAGTATGGATGTTGTTATGAGTTAAAACCTTGTCTTGCATGTTCAGCTATATGCACACCACAGTTTGCATGCTCATATGGACAATCACTTGAAGGGAAAACACAATCTGCTGTAACATCTATCTGCTAGACAAAATGTGCATGATTAGTTCCATATGGCTTTTCTTTCTGAAACAGTAGAGTTCCAAAGTGAGGAAAGAGTTCAAACAGAAGTGATGATATATTTCAAAATCCCAGTTAAATAATGCACTTATGGATGAAAATTTGCCTTCACTGGGATTTGAATGCACATTAGTGTGCTTTGCTGAATAGAGATGCCCTTAAATATCTGCTTAAACACATGCACATAGTAAGACATGATCTTTTTTGTGTAGGCTTTGAATCAGCTTCCAAATGATTTACTGAATGAAGCTTTGAAAGAAGATGTCTGCAGTCTACATAAAAACAGTATCTGTTTTCTAATGTGACATTTTCCTTGCTGCTGAGTTTTATTATCAAGTAGAAAAGTGCTAATGCTATTCCTCTTCACATGGTCACATTTAGGAGACAGATACACTACTTAATGGAAGTAGATGCCTAGTCTTATATGTGCCTATTTCACCATTGCATAGGTGAGAGTCCTTTAGAGGACAAATCAGAAAACCCAGATGTTGCACTGAATTTTAATGTAACCCACCGCTGATGATTTGAAAACAGCCCCTGACTTTTAGTTGCAAAATGAAAAAGCCTCTGGATGAGTTTTTCTTTCTCCACAAACCATAAAAAGAAAACGAGGCGGGAGAGTCTTCCAATTTAGATGGCTCAATTAGTTGCCTAAATTTAGGTGCTGTTAGTAGGCCACATGAATAACCTCTTTCAGACAGAAAATTGCAGGGGAGATGGTCTCTGAAGTCATTGTTTGTCTCAAATGCAAGAGAGAAAACCAAGCTCTCTGTCCACCAACAGCTAAGAGTACTTCAGCAGGTGTCCAGCAACAGGGTGTAAGAGTTTTGACTTGCAGTTTGTGGCACCATTGTCGTCAGCATCTCCCTGCCATGCCATCTGCAAGGCTGACGTGGTGAGTGTAGAAGGGTGCTCTGCCTGGAATGGGGTAAAACAACTGGAGTAATACCCTATTTTCAAAGTTACTAGTGGTGAATGGAAAAGGGGAGATCATGCTGCTTTTGGTGTTGAATAATGGTGAAACCAGTCCGACTCATCAATCCCAAAGTTAAACATCCCGATAGTGAGGTGAAGGTGTGGTACAACTGGTAAAGCTTCCAGATAAAGGAACAAAAAAGTGATACTAATAACTTATCTAAAGCTGCTGAGCTGACACAGCTGGCTTGGAGATACATGATGGAAGATCAATCACTTTATAATATAAAAGCTCAGTCACAAATTTTAATGGCAGGATATTCTAACATACCTCTTTTTGGAGTGTATGTGTGGCGATACCTCCATTGAGTGAGGCCTCCCTTCAATGTTACTCCTTGAAGTTGAGTGAAAGAGATTTGCCCACAGTCATTGGTATGGGTGAGTGGCATCAACGTCTACTTAATAATTGCTTTTTCTAGCTTTAATAAAATTGTTTCAATATATATGTATTGTTTCAATATTGCTTCATAATGTGCTGTATTATAATTGTTATAGCTCCTATATGTTGCCTTTAATAATTCTGATTATCTGTCTAATAATAATAATAGTAAATAATATATATATTTATGTAAATATATATGGTTTATCATCCTTAATCCCATGGAACAATGTTGTATGAAGTTTAAATTTCACCTATACAATCCTTTACACATAAACCATTGACAAATCTGGGGCTAAGACTGGATCCAGACACAACCTGGTTCCTGTCTGAGAAGGAGTTTAGAAAGCAGGGGGGATCCTTTCTGCACCCTGTGATTCAACAGGAGGACTTATTTTCTAAACATTGTCTGAATCTTCTACTCTTCCTGTGACAGTGGGGTGACAGTCACTCTCCATTAAAGACAGAAAAATAAGGCAGAAAGATAGGAATATCCAAAAACTAAATTGCTGAGCACAGGAGAGTTTTAAACTAGTCAACCAGAAACACTGAGAGAACCAAAAACTTATCTTTGATGTTTCCCTGAAGAAAGAGGGATTCAGTGTCTGCAGTGTATTGCCTGCTCCCTTCCATAGTCAGGAACTACAAAATGTGCCCAGGAGGCTAATTCCCCAAACAGCATTATCCTTCCTGGTATTTGAGCAAATGGCTCTGCATTACAAGAAAAGCTGCCAATTTATGGAAGATTTTTCACAGAGGTGATTGTCATCCCTTACTGAACTCAGACTGTTCTGTAGACAACAGTGCTGAATTTGTGAGAGCAGAAGGGAAAGGTTCCCACAGAGGACTGGATCAGTAGCCTCGGTTGTAGGCTCTTAGCCTGGGGAGGGACACACCGTAGTTCCTCAGACTACTAAGGAAATTGAAACACAGCACTCATAAAACAGGGAAAAAGATACTCTAGAGAAGAAACAAGAGCCCTGGCTTCAGAAAACAGAGCCCACTGAGCTGCAGGTCATGGCTGCTCTCTGCTGATGCTGCAGTCCTGCCTTTCTCAGTCGCCCGAGAGTAGTGGGGACCATACTAACATCAAATATGCAGCATTTTATGTTCAGGGCATATTTCTAACCTCAGGAGGTGAAGGATCAAATTTTCATGGGCTTAGAAGAGCCTAGGACTCAGTTTTGGTGTTTCCAAGACCAGTGCTATAAGTTATTGGGCAGAAGTAGAGCATCAGGTTTTGTGATAAAGTCTTCTTAACTGAACTCTGGGATAGTTCAGACTTGTGAAATGGATTTTGAACAGTAGGTCAGGCTACAAACAGCCTCACAAATTCACCATAAGCCTGGCTGGTCAGCTCAGCAAAGCCAAGGCCGTGTGTAGCCCAGCTGATGGCACTGCAGCAGGCTCTCAGGGAGGATTTTCCCTGGGGATGTAGAAGTCCCATGTGCATAAAACAAGAGAGCCAATATTTCCCTCAGCTAGTCACAGCAGGATAGGACAAGGTCTTCCCTTGATTTCTTCTCCTCTGGGAGCTTTGTAAGTCGTTCCTTCTTCACCCCAAGGTAGTTACAGGCTGCATGTGAAGTCTTATCTGAACGCAGTTTTACTTCAGAAGTTTTATTTCATATACAGAAATAAATGTCTCGTAACAAAGATTCGAATTGCTGTCACTTTTCCTCTCCCTCAGGCAGAGAAGGGAACTCCCTGACAGCTTCCTTCCACACCATCAGACTCCTCCAGCCCTTTTCACAATGTACATTTTGAATATAGACTCTTAAATTTTGCCAAAGCACCACTTTGCATGCATAAGTCTCTTTTTGGAACTGAGAATCAATCCATGTGCCTCACTTTGTCATCTGCAAAATGGAGAATTTTTTTACCTGACAAGAAAAGTGAGAGGATAAATATTTCAGAGACTATGAAGTACTCAGACAACTCTCTCAGTGCGGGTGACAAAAGTACCTTGGCTAGACAGGAAAACGCCGCCTTAAAATTCCCAGAAGAGCAGGACAGAATAAAGATGAGAGACAGCAATGTGGGAGGCAATTGCAGCACTCTGTGATAGATGGCATCAATCACAGCACGATAAAATGGAACTGTGTGTAGACTTTTATCCCTACGTTCCCTTCCCTTCACTTCTGGCATGCCTTCCTGCTCACACTGTGCCACCAAATAGTGTTGTTCATCCTCCTGCTCTTTAATTCCTGTTTGCTGCATCGAGTCCTGCAGAAAAAGAATAGGGAAGAGGAGTGAGACCGTATTCGTACTGCTTATTGTTTTGGTGTTATGGGACTACCTTTGCAACTTCTGCTGGGACCTACCCTCGGAGCTGTGTTCTACAGAAGTACAGAAACAGGAGATTAAGGAGGAAATGGACTTATTTGATTAAATATTTGCCACATGCTGATTTCTCAACACCTCCTCCTCAGGCAGGGCACCCCTTGGCTGTCAGCTCAGGCTGCTGAAAACCCGTGAGTGACAGTGGCCGCGTTCAGCTGCTGTTTGCAGGCTGGCCCCACGTGAGGGCAGTATAACAACATGCATCGTACTTCCTTCTCAAAAAAGGGTCAAACTCTGGGAGCTGGAATTTCATTCTACAATATATACGCAGTATTTATAGAAAAAGCATTTACTCTTTTAAAGTGTCGCTGTTTTGCTTATAGCGGTAAAATATAATCAGTATGCATTAAATTTCTTTCATCTCACCGAAGCTAATATAGCCCTCTGCTGCTATCCAATCTAGGACTCCTAAACTTTGTAGGAAAACCATTTTTTTCACAACTCAGACACTCTATGAGACAATTAAACTAGAGCTTCGGTGCTACAACTCATCCTCAGGGGGTAGCCCGTTTATCAGATGGTTTAATAAAAGTAATGGTGTGAATACAAATCTGTAGGTTCATGTGCTACTTTCATTGAGCCTTAGCAATTAAATACCTTATTCTGTATCTCATCCTCGGGTCTGTAACCTCCTTTGTTTAGGTAACAAATGTATCCATCACCTCCCAGCCTGTTTGATTCGAGTGAACTTTTTGAAAGTGCCACTGACAGCAAATTGCTGCAGTCAATAAAAGTTTATCTTCCACTTGACTGGAAACTGCTAACCATGTGCCAAAGATTTCTGATAATGCCATCCAGAATTTTCTTGTTTTTACTATATTTCCCATTCAGTCTTATATTCCAAAAGGCTGGTTTATCAGATGCAGGTAAAATATTTTGTTCTGAGTGATACAGTCCTAGATGAATGACTTGTCTTTGTGTTACACAGAAGTTACTCGCCAGCTGCAGGCTCTGTTAGTGATTTGCAGTGTCACCAGCTATTAGAAAGCAGGATGCAGAGTCATTAACCAGATCTTGACAGGTAAATGAGAAACAAACCACATCAGAAACGCTGTGACTAATGCTGTGGGAAGGAGGAAACACATTTTTACAAGCAACTGCTTAAAATAAGTAAGGTGAGATAAAGGGTTGTGCTATGTCTCAGGACTTAAAGAATGCAGTTGTCTTAAAACCTTGTAAAAGAAAGAAACTCCCATAAGATAAGCCACCACAACAGGAACTTGTGATGAGAGCAGATGACAACAGGAACCAGGCCTGGTAATGATCTGGGTAACCTATCTGGACAAAAATTCCCACTGTGGAAAACTGTGAGAAAGAAAAGTGTTAATTCCAAAACTAAAGGAAGGTGAAGGTTTGAAATTAGCACACTGACAATATTCTGCTATGCAAGCTGTGGGAAAGAAAACAACTCCTTACACCCACACCTTCCCAAGGTGTAGGAATACCTGGAATATCCAGGACTTGGACTGGATAAAAGTGGTACCCCAGAAGCACAACTTTGGCATCCCCTCCACCAAGAAGATAAGAAAAAGAAGGACTGGCAGGACACCGAGGAAATTCATGTGGTGGTGATTTTACTTAATCTGTCTTGCTCTCTTTCTCCCCCCTCCTCTTGCCCTGTATATCTCCCTCACATTTACTGCCAAATAAAATCCGTACCATTGACTTTGGCATATGGTCTCATTTGCACCTTAATTCAGGCAGAGGCATCTTT
The DNA here is from genome assembly GCA_013399895.1 of Serilophus lunatus. Lineage (NCBI taxonomy): Eukaryota > Metazoa > Chordata > Aves > Passeriformes > Eurylaimidae > Serilophus > Serilophus lunatus. The sequence goes on from VXBA01002779.1 coordinate 406,892, forward strand.
TAATAATCGGATCCTAACAGTCAGCTGTGACTGCACTGTTTGCAGCAGGATGAGCAGCAGATGATGAGCACAGGAAGGCAGGGAGGGCATTGCAGGGACACAGGGAGGCCTGGCAGCACTGACTCCTGCAGAGCAATCCGGCCCATCAGCCTGCAGCCGACAGTGCTGGTGTGGCAGCAACCAGGATGCGGGCTGTGCCAGACCCACAGACACAAAAGGGCCAACATTTTTTGCATGGCATAGGCATTACTATATGTGCTTCTCTCACATATCTTGCTGTTTAATTGCTGCAAGCCATAGGGCAGCTCTGTGGAGTGGAAGAATTAAGCAGTTTGATTACTCACTGTTGGTGAAATTGTGGCCCGTGCACGTGTCCCCTGTATACCCTGTGTTAGACACACACAAAGCTATTATTATTTGTGAAGATGAGGTGCCACCCTCTGATGTCAGGAGTGAGGATGGTGGAAAGCAGAGTAATTTATGCCACAGGCATTGTAGCAATGCTGGGGAGGTGAGTCTCACCAGGTAGGAAGGATACTGGACACTTCTGTATCTATTAGGTCAGATCAGTCCCTAATGATTCTGTGCCCTGCTGTGAGAAATGGCTGTGCTGCCATCATGAAAAATTGAAAATTAATTACTCCCTCTTTTGGCTTTCTTTTAGATGCCATGGGCAGGCAGGAAGCACTGTTACCTTTGCACTTCTGCCCATGGTTTTTCTGCTGGCTGGAGAGACATCATATGCTCACACAGAAGACTGATGTGGTACCTTTCCCCACAAGGTGTATTTGAAAGGGCTCTTTAATAAGTCTGTAGTTTCCAAATTTAGTTTGAGAAGGACAGCAGGAAGCTCTGCTCAGGAAAAGGTGAGGTGGGAGTGGTGCAGCCTGGAGCTGGGCACAGCCCAGCATGGGGACACTGAATGGCTGCTGGTGGCTGCACACACTGAACACACACGATGCTGCTAGGGGAGAGAAAATATTTCTGGTAAGAATGCTAAGCAGATTAAAGCACGAGTAAAAATAGTTGCACGTCAGGACTGCGGCCAAGCGTACCAAAGAAGCAAAGGGCACACCAGGGCCAGCCTGGGAGGCTGCTGTCCTCCTGTCTGCCCCATCACACCCCTCCAAAAGAAGGATCCTGCTGGTCTATGCCTGGAGCTCTGCAGCCCCTTCCCAGAGCTGGGTCCGGTAGAGAAAGCTAATGAGGAAGAGCACTGGGAGCTTCTGCCCTTATCTGGAGGCAGACCCTGCTGTCCCATCTTCATGTGCTGGCCCCTGGCTCAGCCATGGAGGTGTCCCATAGCCCCAGCCAAGCCTGGCCATCTTCAGGTCTGCTGTGGTCCCTGGTCACCATCCCCATTCTGGCTCTGCCATGGTGCCAGGACAGCCTGAAGACCAGTATGACCCTTTACAGGTTCATTATTTTTCATTAATATAGTGGCCTTCTCCAGACTAATTTGTATCAACTTTTCGGTGTACTTCAGCAATACCAAACCACTGGATGGAAAATTCCCTTTACATCAACAAGATTTGCTTAATAGAAAATGACACTACTGTTGGGGAAAGCAGTTTTTCCAGCCCACAGAACCAAATGCCAGCCTGCAACAAAAAAATTAAAAAAGGAAAAAATTATGGAAACTATAAAAATACTGCAAGTTTTTAAATGGAAAGCTTTACTTGTTTTATATATTTCATGGTAAGTTGCAATAGACTTTTAAGCAGAAATAAACTTCAGTGGACTTAAAGGAAATGATACCTGCGAGTCATGTATATAAATAGAGCTACACAATTTTTATTAAAGCATTGTAAAGAAGAAAATACAGATTAAGTGTGACTCGTAATATGTAACCAATTCATAAATCTCCAGTTAAATTTGAACAGTGTGATGGATGTGTGCATCAGAAGTTGGACTCCAGATAATCACCACTATTTCACAGGAAAAAAAGAAGAGTGGCTGAACAGTTTTGTCAGCTCAGCCACCTCGAAAATGACACCCTACCTTTGCACAGTCCCATTCTCACAGGACAAGCTGCTGTGCAAAACCAATCAAATATCTTTGTAATAAGGCACACCCAAACAGGATCAGCTTCTGATTTTAAGTAGTAGAGAAGATTAAAACAAAGCCAACTTTAAACTTTAGCCCAAATGAAGAACTTTATAGGACAGGGCTTGTTCTGTCTCGGGGTAGGGGACAGAAGCAGATTTCTCCAGCCTTTTCTAGGCCTGTGCTCACAACAGTAACCTGTATGGATGGTGCTATCCAAAATTTCGAGCCTTCAAGATATTAGCTTGTAGTTAAAATACGCTTCTCTAAATCAGCTAACTTTCAAGATGCTTCTTGTCACTACCTGGTTAAGAAAATACATGTTGTTAAAAGCGTAATAAGCACAGAGGTTCATATTTTTATCTCTTATTTGATTACCACCTTTGCTACAAGATTTGCAACAGGTATGCTAGGGTATCTAGATGAATGACATGTTACAGAACTGGAGCATCAGCCACTACTGCGTAATCACAGTTTCATTCATTATATTTTACATAATTTAACTTCCTGAATCAGCATATCATTAGGGGGTTTTGCAAACTATGTACAACTTTTGCAGTAAAGTTCATGACAATTACTTTCCTCACAACCATAGCTGTTTCCCCAAGTACCTGTACAGTTATATCTTGCTTGGGATGTTTACCTATTTCATGAGGAAGGTCAGTAATTTCAGCAGAGACAGATTGGCAGAGTTAAGCTCAACAGGAGCCTGACCCCAGGTTCTGTAACCAGTAGATTATATAATAGAAGTTTATTACTTTTCAGAAGAAATGACAAAACTAAACATTAATAGACAGATTGACTTTCCTGTGGGGTCACTGTTCATTAAATTTCCCATTGCTTTTACAATCTGAGCTGCTACAGTCATTTAGCTTTCAGCTCAAGTCATTAAAGCAAGAAGATTGTTTATTACCTTGTGACCATTCTTCATTTTAATGGCATTTTTCAAGCTCTCATCTTAAAACTGGTGAACACTAAAAAGAAAAAAAAAAAAAGAAGACTGTACCTTCTGCAGCTTAAACACAAACAAACCTGGTTTCTTCCACCCTTCTCATTTAATATCTGACTGGCATCAATTTGTGCCATGCAGGTAACTAGGTGCCTAATGGAGAGAGGTGGGTAAGGGTGCAAATCTCCTTCACAGAATTTGGTGGTAGATCAAGGGCAGTTAGCTACAGTCTCACTCTGTAAAGCAGAAGTCAGCAGGGGGAGGCTGTAGGAAAGCGCCACTTTTTGGCAGACTGAGGAACCAGGACTAGGAACTGGGGATGGAGTAATTGAGCTGAGGAGGACATGCTGGAGAGAGGTTTTGCCACTGGAGGCAATCATAGGCTGTAGCTGGACCAGAAACCAGTGGCTTCAAAAACACTGACATCTTCTCTCTTCTCCTTTCCTCCCCGAGAAATCATTATACGGACTTTGAAACAGATATCATTACAGGTACATTACAGAGTAATGTGTTGTGGGAAAGAGGGCACAGAAGACAGTAAGAAACTGTGGAGGAACTCACTGCAAGAGATCCTACCCACCAAAGAATCATAGAATGACTTGGGTTGGGAAGGGATCTCCAAGATCATCTTATTCCAAACCCCTTGCCATGAGCAGGAATACCTCCCACTAGACCAGGTTGCTCAGAGGCCCATCCAACCTGGTCTTGAACACTTCCAGAGATGGAGCATCTATAATTTCTCTGGGCAACCTGTTCAAATGCCTTATTACCTTCACAGTAAAGAATTTTTTCCTAGTATCTAATCTAAAACTACTCTCAGTTCAAAGCTGAAGGAAGACATTTTTAATTTCTTATTAGGTAGATATGCCATAACATTTTTAACCTTGCAACAAAAATATTTAATAACAGGATTTATTACCCATCTTAATCACATTCCATATCTACAGACTTCAACAGCTACAAGGATAGTATTTTATGGGCCCTTCTTTCAGGTTACTTAAAAATACAAGGGCCACAATATCAAGTGCTTGATGAGTAGTCAGAATAAGAGAACCCTCTCATCTTACATCACTGATTTCCCAATAAAAACACCTTTTCTGCAGGTGCTACATAATTTTACAGTAATGTAATTTCATTGTTTTCCGATAATAAAGGACTCATTTCTTAGATTTTACATTGTTTTGATGAAAGATTGAACAAAACTCCTTCATGCTTGCCTCCTGCTCAACCAGCATGACCCTTTGTTAGCTATCACTAATTGTGGACCAACATAACCTGACTGCCTTCCTGCCTGCCCACTCCAAAAATGGAAAGCTGATAAAAGCAATAGATGAGATAAGAAGGGGCAAACATCTGTTGAATCATTGTTCTAAGACTTAAAGATGTTTTTTTGAGACATTAACCCAGCAGACCATAACAGCTAGGGATGCTTAAAACAAAAACACGGGGGAGAACTTTGCAGCTGAGCAACAGCAGGGGAAGGACATGCGACATCTTAGGCTGTTCCTAACATTACAAGCTCCAATTATTTTTCTTTCCTAAATCCAGATTTACTGTTTGAGGCCATCACCAAAGTGTCTTTTGTTTTTCCACTATGAAACAGATGGCATGAGTGTGCCCTGCGATTTTATTGCTATGTAACAATTTCACTGTGTCATGCTCAAACCAATGGGTTCGTTCAGTTCACGATAAAACTTCCATTCTGCTGTGCTGCCTACGGAGGAATTGAATAAAGCAGCAGTTGAAAAAGTTTCAAGTTGGTAAATCAATATTGCATTATTTGACTCATACTGGTCTATTAGTAATAAGAACAAAGCTCAACAACAGATAAAAGCTTGAAATGGTTTCTTGGAAAAATGTGACCAAAATGGACTTGTGCACAACCTCTGCATTTTCAATCTTTACATTTCTTAGTACAAGTACATCTTTTCCAACATGAGGAGATTAAACAAAATTGCTCAGTTCTATTCTTTGTAAGGTCACTCAAACTACCAGCTGAAAGAATCTTTCTCAAGGTTATACACCAATGAAAGAAAACTTCTATTATAAATTTACCTTGGAATGGGTAAAAATAAAAAAGAAAGCCTAGTCTGTGAAGAGGTGTTCTGAAGAGTGTTCAGTTCAAGAGGAACATGACTAAAGGGAAAACAGCTGAAATATAGCAAGAGTTAACTCTCTGCAGTCCTTGTGGTTTTCAACCACAGCAAGAGTCAACCATTCAACACATTTAATGGTTTAAGGCCAGAGGCAGGTACAGGAACTCACTACTCTAACCTTGGAGGTATTCTCATACCCAGGGCAGAGAGGAGTCGATACATGAATACAGAAACATTTGTAGAAATCCACTCCCTTGATTTCATAAGGTGAATACAGCAGGCCAAACTCTGTTGTCACTGACAGAGGATTAAAAGGGAAATGACAAGGAGACGTGTTAATGACAGAAATTGTTTTCATCTACAAGAAAAATACCACAAATCTTTTGGCTTTAGGGGACAGTTTATCTACTTGACCTGTAGAGATAACCTTATACACACCACCAAGGGAGCAAAGAGGTGACTTATAAAATCCTAGGGAATGAAAACACCTATCAGGTGAGCCAGTTGCTGTGAGGTTGCTGGGATAACCTCAGTGTTCCTGCACCCCTCCCTCCTCAGTGCCTTGATGCCCATGAACCAGCATCTGATTACCCCCCTCTGGAAGTTGACTCTTTCACACAGATACCACCAATTCCTGTACTGGCTGATCCAGTTTAGTGGACCAGTATCTGTGGTTGCCCTTGTGGGTGGTTAGTCCCGTGTGTTGGTCCAATATCCCCAGTTTGATCTCCCTGCTGTGGGTTTACTGGGTATCTCGATAGCATCTACGGCATAAAGGCAGGCCAAAATGAAAAAATAAAGGATGTGTTAACTTGATGTAGACAATAAAGTTATAAACATATCAGAGATATGTGTACATCAACAAAACAAAGGGTGTTGGAGGGCTTTTAACAGCTACTACAAATATAATTACTTCCATTGAACTGGCCTCTTCCTCTTTTTTTTTTTTTTTTTTTTTTTTTTTTAAGAAAAAAAACAATTTTTTTTTTTGTATTTTTTTTTTTTTAAGGAAAAAGACTAGATTATTTATTGTATCACTTTCTTTAGATTTGGCATTAAAAGAGACCTTTTAACATTTCTGAGAGCCCTTCAAATAATTAGATTTGCAAAGCCCACCCTGTAGCATTCTATTAAAATTTATTAACTCACCTGCCAGCAGTTTAAATAACAAAGTGAAGAAAACAATTTGCATCAGGAACTGGACAGCGACAGCAGGAACATTCCCATGGCACTTTCACATGATTTCTTTATATGCCCTTCAAAGCCATGTATGTATAAAACATGCAGCTTTTAGAACATGCCTCAAAGAAATTAAAATTAAGGCTATGCAAGTAAGAGAGACAGTGCAGCTCTGCAGATCTGGAAAGCTTCTGATGCTTACTCAGATTCCTTTGCAACACAAATCCAGCTAAGGTGCTGCTTCATGTAGTTGCTGGGGTATGGCACATGGAGAGAAGAGACCTCTGGAGCAGAGAGGTCCATGGCCTCTTAGGGGGTTTTAAGGCAGAACAGCTGCCTCAGTCCATGGGGCAGCCAGGACAGGTCTCACAGCTCTCCAGTGTTATCATGTGTAGCTGAGCAGTTCTTCCCACATTAGCCTTGGTCATGTGGAGCATGTTGCCACAGGCTTGTCCTGAAGCAAAAAAGGGCTCTAAACAGTGCTCAGAGGCATTACTTCATGGTCAAATGAAGTTAGCAGCCAGGCAGAGTGGGTCACTATGGGGCCACAGCAGCCTGTGCTCCGTAACTATCTCCTGCTGATGAGGACTCTTCTTCAGGAGTGGGGAAATACAGCATCTCTGCCATCTCCCTCACACATCTAACCAGCCTCAAATCACCACAGAAAGCAGCTGTGGAGGTGAGAGAGTGTCCTTGTAGCCTGAGGAAGTTCTCTGAGAAAGCAGAGGGAAATGCCACGAGGAGGTGGGGGACAACAAGACAGCCTCTTGCAGAATCTCACCTGTGAAATCTCACGGAAGAGGAGCAGTTGTTCACAACAAACAGCAGGAATCTCTGGAAAGAGAGGATTATTGAAATGATGTTGACTATCGGCAAGCCAGTCATTTTTCATTGTCACCAGTGCAGAGGAGATGCCAGATTGAAAGGCCCCCAGGCTGTACCCGGCTCTGAAAGTCTTGCTGGGCAGTAAAATTAACCCCACAGGTCTCCATCCTTTGCAAGCCTTGGCACAGAAGAGCCGCTAGGAAGGGGCAGGCCAGAGGGAAGTGGATACTTTGGTGACGTGTATCACAGTATCACCAAGGTTGGAAAGACCTTAAAGATCAAGTCCAACCCATAATCTAACAGCCCATCATCTAAACCATGGCACCAAGTGCCTCATCCAGCCTGCTCTTGAACACCTCCAGGGTCGGTGACTCCACCACCTCCCTGGGCAGCCCATTCCAATGGCGGATCACCCTTTCAGTGAAGAATTTCTTCCTAATATCAAGTCTAAACCTCTCCTGATGGAGCTTGAGACTGTGTCCTCTTGTTCTGTAGCAGTGCTATTCAGCTGCCTGAGAAGGTATTTTATATGTCCTAAACAGGAGTCTGAGAATGGGGCTTATATGTTTAATATCACTTTGGGGAAGCCTTTTCGAAAGTATGGCACAAAATATAGTGCAGTGAGTACTGGTGAAGTGAAGTGAATGGCTTCGTCAGCCTCATCCAGGTAAACACAGCAATCTGGAAATCTCTGGACAAATGAGCAACGTCAGATGATCTTTCTTCAGTCATGTTGCTAAGAGACGTTACTGTAGTCAATCATATAGCATCAACTGCTGCTACTCAGGATCTTTTTTAATTAACTCTACTGAAAAACAATTCAGTGAAGCTAAAAATTCCTCATGGGACCATACCAGTTTAGAAAAAAAAAAAAATAAAGGAACAAAACCTTCACTGGGAACGACTTTTCAGATTCCAGATGGATTTTGTGTAATATCGACGTTGGCAACACCAGAATGCAAAAAAAATCTAGAGGAGCAGCTCAAACCCACACCCTGTGATATCCCTTAAAAGAAAAAAACTGCTTTCTAACAATCTGTAAGAAGCTAATAAGTAAATTAAGTCTATGTTAAGTAGTTTAAACTCGCTACACCCAGAGTTCTGCATATACCATAGGAAATTTCAAGGGATTTTCAAGTTTGAAAAAGAATGAAGATTGCCAGTCTATTCAATGTGCACAGCAGCCTAATGCCCTGCAATGGAGGAAACACAAGTTCAAATCCTTGCTCCAGGCTTGTGGGTGAAGGTCAGGGCAAGAGCCAGCCTTCCTCAACGTCTAGGGGTTTGCTCACTGCTCCAAGCCACTGAGTATTTTGGCATTGTTATCATGATTTCATGAACAATTTTCAGGAAGTCAAAGTTGTGCTAAGCAGAACAGTAAATGCTGAAATATCAAAGCACTGTGCAGGACAGAATGGGAGCACAATCAAGTTAGAAAAGGGAAACTGAGCTACAAATAGCATCAGCCTTTTATAAGGCTGAAAAATTATTGAAGAGAACACAACGTTAGAAATTATCTTGAAACCTGTATTTCTTCTAAAGAATCTGCACAATAAAAATGTCAACTGTTATGCACTTTAATATAAGAGCACATGAAAAATTTTAGAGGAAACAGAACAAGGAGGTATCATTATCCAGAACTGCTATTAAACAAAATGCAAAAATCAGCAAGGCATGAGAAAAAAAAAACAAACAACAAAACACTTGGAAACAGAAAAATGAGGCTATTCAAAATTACTGGACATATCTGCCTAATCATGCCAAACATCCTTTAATTCTGCAAAACTTATTAAGCTGTTAGAAACACTTCTGAGGTTCAGACTGAAAATAAGGAAGTTATAAGCATGATAATAGAGTTATGGGCAGTAACAACTCTACTCTGAGCATGGCTTTGGCTGCCTTCACAGCGCAGGCTCCAAAGAGCAGTGTGGGCTGTTCCAAGGGTGCAGAGACACCATGTCAGGCACAGCTGGAAGAGCCTGGCTGCATGGACATGGTGTGGACATGGAGCAGAGCCAGTCCCTGGAGACCATTATGGGCACGTGGATGGCAAGCAATTATTTTGTTCTCAGCTGCCCCCATGCCTCAGATTTTGGTGAGCAACCACACATGGAGAGCAGAACCTAAAACATTGTAATATACTTTTGTGGGCAAAACAGAACCCCTGATATACAACCGACTGGGTTGTGCTTATGGTCAGGGTGCTGGGCACTCTCCCAGCCCATGAAGGATTGCTGCCTGCAGAGCACAAGCAGCAGATCCCTGGGCCTGTGCCAAAACAAACTCAATCTCTGATGCAGTGGGACTGCCCAAGGCAGCAAACAGGCTTAGATATGGTGTCTGCACATTTTGTTTGTTCTGTGAATGGAAGGGAGCTCTTTTCATTTAAAAGTTGGCATTTACCTTCAACCTTGCCCACTTGTCAGGTGCTGTCACAGAGAAATTTCCTTACTGCTGCCTACATTGCTAAAAAATGAATGTGCAATTGTGCTGAGCCTTCATTATACTTTTACTAGCACTCTTGAAGTTGTAGGTGAAAAGGTGTTGGAAACAACCCAAACCATGTCTTCAAACAGCTGTTGCATGGAAGAGGTACATTTGGAGACACCAACATGAAGTTCAGAATCAAATCCCCAAGACTACATGCATAAAGGGGATACAGAGATATTTGCATCACTGTTGGGAGACAGAGAAATCATCAGTGTGGAACTTTTTGGGTTTATTTAAAATGCTGGTGAGGTGGGTAAACACAAAAAAACCCAGTCTGACAAACTCTTGCACGTCAGGTTTTCTTTCAGAGGGCCAGCATATTTTACCTTAACCCATCTGTAAGGAAAAACCTATGGTTAGACCAGAACTAGGAAGAACAGAAAAGCAGACAAAAGGAAGAAATAAAATAACAATCCTAACAGTAAATGGAAAGTAATGATTTGGTTTAGGGGTACCAACTGAGGAGAATGTTTGAGCTGGTCACATTGACCATGCTTTTCTTCAGTATCATTTTTCACAGAAGTCCTGGTAAGAAATGCTGCCGGCAGTGGTTTTAACCTTGGAAACAATCTATGTGTGGTGGCTGAAAAGGCCACAGGTGGTAACAGGCTGTGTCACCATGTGTCACAGCAGACTGACACCTGCATTTGGCCCCAAACGCCTGCGTTCATCCCCTCGGCAATTTGTCCAGCACTGGAATCCTCCCTGGCCTGGTGGGAGCAGACCAGCAAGATCAGGGACAGGGAAGGAAAGCAGGCAAGCCTGGGTCCCAAATTCATGTATGCACAGACCTTGCGGTGTGTCGCTGAACAAACAACTTGAGTCCTTGTGCACAGCCAAGAGTGGCTGCTGCATCACTGCCAGTGGCAAGAGCCGAAAAAGAAAATAAAGAAAAATCAAATTGGGAGCCTCTGACCTATGGAATTGATCCAGGGGCTGTTGTGTGGGAAAACACATCCTAGACCACAGGAAAGGCCAGGGAGACAGTGTGCTACAGATGACTCCTTATGCAGAGATTTCAGTGCTGGAAGTACCAAAATAAATTTTTTAAGTACTTGTTTCCTTCTTGCTTGAAGCTCCTCAGCTTACCCTGGGAGTGACACAGGTACATACCACGCTTCCAAGTGGAGAAGGAAACAGCAGGTCACGCTGAAAATTTTTGTTTTGATTCTTAGGTTTAGTTGTTTCAAAGTTGAAAACAGCAGAGCAGTGTGTTTTTATTGCATGATACAGAGACAGGACAGGCAAAGAGAATACAGGTCCTAATATCTGCGATTATTGTTGCAGAGAGATAAATTGTAAGCAGGTGCTGTATAACATTCTGCACATGCTAGATATATATATGGTAAAGACAATATAAGCACGGCCTTTCTTGCACTGACTTCCTATTTAGCATTCAATAACTCACTGCCAAATGAAAAATACAATTACTGAGCTCCCCCTATAGAAGAAAAGCGTAGTTCAACTTTCTGGCAAAGCTCAAAGTTCAATTACCCTGCAGCAAATCAATCAAATCTGTGTGCAGCAAGCAATGAAATAGTACAGCTGTCACCTCTGTGCTTTCAGCTCAACATGGTTTTCCTTCTTTGTAGAAATCAGCGAGTAGCACTAGGAGACATTTACGAAGTTCATGTTATGCAGAAGATAAAAAGAAATCTATCAGTGTGATTTAGAGCAGCAGCAAACAGCGCTCAGAACATGCAAAACAATAAATAATGAACATTCATCACCAGTAACCTGGGCAATGATCTGATTTTTATAGACACCAAGATTCATGATACCACTTTAGCATTATATCTGCCACGTTCCCATAGCTGGAAGCCAGGCATGCAGAAGCAATCATGCACTGAGCCATGTGCAAACACGTCAGCTGATGCTGATGGATGTACGGTCAGGACACAAACGTGTACGTGCACAGCAAACTCCACCTAACCCAGGGCACTGTCCTGTGTGGATAAAAAGCTTTCCAAGAGGAGCAAGGTGCTACCACTGTGCATGTGACAGCCTGGAAACTCAATACACTTTGCTGCTTCAAGGGACTCTCTTTGCCCTTTTTGTTATGACCAGTACAAAAATGCCCTCGTGTCCACGAAACTCAGACACTCACCTCCCTCCAGGCTCCACCAGCCTCTCTAACAGGCTCCACACTAGTGAACGATAGCAGGGACACATTATCCTGCTTACCAGAGCGAGAAAGGATGACACAAAGTTTGTGTTGACTGGAATGGAGACCTTCAGTTTCCAGCAGGGCTCATTATGCAAGGTTGGTTTTGTTTGGGTTCACCGTTAAGACATCACTCCCAGAGGTGATGCAAAATTTTGCAATCGCTTTCAAATGGCTGAAGTCGACTTTGAAATTAAGTCCTCTGACTTGACTTCAAATAGTCTTTGCTACAGTGTAGTTTCAATTTGTTGCAATAGAGAGTAAGTTCTGCTTTCACTCAGCGTGTGACTGTTATTTTGCTATGGCTACAACAAATGCTTTTCAAAAACTAGAAAGTACACAAATCTGATTAAAATTGAACATGAATTTTTAAAGGATACAAAACCCCCTATATAGATATTTTATAATCAAAATAATTGATTCATGCATCTGATTATGTCCATAGAGCAATGAAAATTAAAAGACCACTTAAAAACACAAAGTTAATTATCACTGTAGTTGTGCAGAATTGATACTTGGAAACAATAGAAGCATCTTAAAAAATTTTATTTAGCATATTGAAAAACAAATGTTACAAAAATTTTTCTATAAACATAGGCAAAAATGTTTAAATAGGATAATTTAATGTAAACCAAACCCCTTTAAAATACACAATACTGTAATCAGAGGTTATTTACATCCAGTGAAGACAGAACAACCTTCACTATTGTTAATATCATCAAAGCAAATCATGAATTTTCATAATTTCTTAAAACAGTGACACATTTAAATTAGTTTTAGTAGCTAAATCATCTCAGTCCTAATACAAGATGAAATTCAACATTACATTCAGAATTGGGAAAGGCAGTACCCACCTTGACTCCTCATGTCAGCAGTCAAGACAGCACTGCATTCACTTGCAAAACCTTAGAGAGGTACAACTATAAATTCATATTTATTGCATGACAATGCAATTACAGGATAGGTAAAACAAGCAAACAAAAAAGCTGTATAAAACCCCAGTACAAATGAAATTTTATTTTTCAATCAGGTTAGAAAAGCCAGCCACAAGAGTAAGCTATTTTCCCAGATTTCACAAAACAGAACAAAAAAAATTTCTAATTTGATACTATTCCAACATGGAGAAAACTGTTCATATCTCAGAGGAAATACATTTGCACAACTGTCCCACACACAGTTTTGTTAACTGTGAAATTTATTAACAAGACATAAATTTACAGCCCATAATGGCTTTCATACTCATGTACATGGAAAAGGCATAATAGCCCAATAAATTTGACTCATTGATCACTTTAGGTATTTGGTTGTGACTTTCTTTTGGAACGGCAAGCATTGATTTTGGATTGCACATAAAAGTATCTACAGGATACAGTAATAAGATAAAGTAACATAATCAATTTAGGAACCAGCAAAAAAGCCTTTAAAAGTGGTAGTGGAATAGAGGGTAGGAAAAAAATAAAACTAAAGGAAAAGCCAGCTTTTCTCTAAACTACGACCCAGACTGCCCTTGTTCAGGGGATGGCAACAGCTGCTGAACGACCTGATGTGAAATGAGTGATCTCCATGCATTTCCTATGGGAAAATCTTAATATCCTAACAAGAAGGTTACTGCTAAAACTACTATCTGTGCTGGCAGGCACAGGAGATGCCAATATGGCACAGACATTGAAGTACCAGCTTTCTCTGAGGCGGTTCCTGCATGTTGGGATGAGGCACTTTGTTTTGGTAACATCTGCCCACAGCAGTTTATTTATTAACTGTTGCTCAGTATGAAAGGAGCTTTAACTTCTACAAGTGGCAATTCAGGATTCACAAGAGCTAAAACCACTTCAAAAGAAGAGGCCAGATGTCATAAAAAGAGATCCAGGCAATTTTTACTACAAGTGTCCAAAACATACTATACTTATCTGCCCAATATCTATTATATATCAGAAAATAAATAACAGTTACAGTTTTAACAAAGGAGTCAGGGTTTGGCCAGGAGTTCATCTATTACCTCTAACAAAACTTGCCTTAGCAACTGAAGCTCTCCAGCACATAACTTAGGCAACCTACCCTTTGTCAAAAATGAGAACAATAAATTAATCATAAAATCCTTACTCCACTTCTCAGTACATTAGGTCATATTCTTACCAAAGTGTGCATATACACACACCCATCTATGGTCATCCATTTCTTTCCAATTTCTTTCCATACAAATCCTTCAGGAAAAGATGGGCCAACCCTCCATAAGACTGACATAAAGAGCAGTTTCAAATGCATGGCACTGGCGTTTCATTTTGGATGTTTGAAACAAGATGTAGTTTGGGTTTCTGTTATAAGAAACCCAGCATAGCATAATTTAGACCTCCAGGTTTAAATCCACTTTAATTTGTGCTGATTGATTAGTAGAACATGGAGCAGTACTAAGCTAATGCCACAGTACCTTGGTGTGGGAAGAAAAATTGAAACTAATATTCAGAAGTTAAACCAAGCAAATATTAAATCAAGCTGGTAAAAAAAAAAAGAATCACCACACTAGAATTTGCACCACCTTAATATCATCAGCATTTACATCAGGCAGATGGAATTCTGTACAAGCCTGTATATAACTCACACCCATCTCTTCAGCCTCAAAAAATCACTCCACACTAATGCTTGGGGTTATGCCTGCATGCTCTTAGAATTCCTTGTTGGAATAGGTAGGCAATAAATATATTTGTTTTTGTAAAAAGGTATCTATATTCTCTGCAAAGGATTTCCAAAGGCACCAATATGAGGTGCACACATAGTACATGTAAGTAGGCAAGAGAGTATCAGAGTTTGAGGAAAGAGTTCATAGCTGGGGAAACCTTGAGGAACGTTTTCATAGTTGGGGAAAAAAGGAAGTCACACACACTGATTTGCTTTCCTTTTCCCTCTTTTTAAAAAGGAAAGTAATACCTTTGGGTTTATGTGCTTATGGATAACATCCTGGTCCCAGAGAAGACTATGGTAGGAAGTCTATGATCAGGATTTCATCCACTCTTGAGTATTTCAGTATTCCATTATTCATTGTTGCATGAACTTTCTAGTTCTAAAGTTAACATATGCACACTTCTCACCTCTAGAATACAAAAGTAAAACCATACAGGAAAACAGAGGAAAGGCAGAACACAGACAAAACCATGCACCATTAAATTCATTAATTAGCGTCTTGAATTGTTAGCTTCTAAACATTTACAAACTTTTGAGCTGTAATAGCAAAATCTTTAGAATACACCTCTTCTGCTAGGACTCTGAAATTATTGCTATTACACCAGCATTCTCTAAATGAGATCCTGGTTTGAAGACAAAGGCATCCAGCCCTCAGCATCCTGAGGGCCCAGGACAGTGGGCAGCATGTAACAAAAATCCAGGTGAAAAAAAGGAACCTACCAGACCAGAAGCAATACTGCAAAATCAGTTCCCTTTAGTGTAAATAACTATTAAAATGTTGCTTAAGGAGTCCCTATTGCTGCGAAATCTGACAGTCTGCAGTAAGAAAGGGGCAGGGGATTCCACAAATCTTGTGGGGAATGTGGACAATGTTCAGAATAAAACAATTGACAACCCTCAAAACAGAGGTACTTTTGAGAAGTATGACAGAGCACCACATCTGTATCGGCACTACACTCTCAATACAGAGTCCTTATCTTTTAGGACCTTCTACAGGGGAAAAAATTCCCAAACCCAAAGGAAAAAACGAACCTAAAAAAAAGAGTGAAATTCATTGTACAAGTCCATTGAATTACAGAAATGCATAATAAGCCAAGATAAAGTGCTACAAAACAATTACTGACTTTTGAAAGGTCCATGGCATTCTTCTTGTTTTATTTATTACTGGTGACAATGGGAGTTAGTGGAATTGCACCGGCCGAACTGGAATTCACAATGTCTTCGTATTGCGGGGGTGGATCTAAATGCTGCTCAGTTTCGCATCTCCTCACACTGATTTCACCAGTGGCTTCCTCATATGAAGGAGGAGGATCACAGTTTGAGAGCCTTGTGGATATTGAGTCTGACCGTGCATCCGTATAGCTCAGACCTCCCGGAGAGAGCCCACTGACTTCATACAATTCCTCCTGTGGGGAATGAACAATGCTGAGAGGCGGCGGGACAGGGCCTCTGCCATCAGCCACAGCACCATCACCCATGGCTTCCTGGGCTCCCCTGTGCACGTACACGGACTGTCTACGCATTTTCTTTTTAAACAGGCATCTCCATATGACAAAAATGACAATGAGGATAACGAAAAGGCCAATGATTAATGGAAACGCAAGGTAAAATGAATACCAGGTATGTCCTGTGTTACTTTCTCCCTGAAGTCCGTTTTTGTAGACTTTCCAGAACTCCTTCTAGAAGAGCAAGACACAGTAAGTCAGAAACCATAAAGCAGTTAAAAAAAAAAAAAAAGCAATGTAAGCAAGTTGTTTTAAATGAATGAGGAAAATAAAAAAGGCATTTCAAATACTGATGACTAAAATAAGAACCACCATGGATAAGCACACTCAATAAACTTTCAGTTTTTCTTCTGATGTGATTAGTGATACAAAAGGGATTTGGTTTTTTCAAACAAACTCCTCACTACTTTTAAGTTTCCTATGTCTGCACTCAACGCTTACAAACATGCAGCACAGACAGAACCATACAAAAATACACAAACGAGCAAAACCTGCAACTAAACAGAAAAACCCCCATGAAACAAACTAGGGGGAAAAAACCCTCAAAAAATCCTACCTAATCAACATGGCCAGGATGGCCCATCAGCCATCTGCTGGGTCAAAATTTTTCAGGAACGCTCAAGGTAAATTTTTGGGGTTTGTTTGTTTGTTTTAAAACTGCAATAACACACTAATACAATTTGACAGGGAAATACCAGTTTGGAATGAAAAACCATTTTGGCAAAACACAACCATGTTGCACTGTCATCTCATAATTGAGACTTCCCTTTGGCTCATACAGCAATTGCTGTCAGCTTATTTTGAGTTGATCCAGATCCTCTGTTTACAGTTAAAAATAGCTCCAGCACTATGAGAATATCACACAGCTTATTATGTTCTAGCAATCTTGATAACATACCTACAGATAAATGGAACATAAACTGAAAATACGAACAAGTGAAAACCAAGATGAAGGGGGACACCAGTACTTGAAAGTCCTCATCGCTATATTAATATGTACAAGCAGGAGCAAAAAGATCATGTTGCCATCCAATTTCCTCTGCAGTGACTGCTATAAAAAAAACAGTACAAAAGAAAAGCACACTCTGCCTCGAAAATCAGTCATCCTCACCTGTAACATACGATCTTTTCTACTAAGAAACACTTCTACTATGTTTTATAGGCATAAATCACTTAAAAAAAAATAATGCCCCCATACTCCTCATCCACATCAGAAACTCTGAACTCTTCAGTTTTATTTAAAAATGCAGAGACCTGATCCAGTCATGCTCATGCCAACATTAATTTTAAATGATAGCACACATCTCATGCAAGTATTTATAAGGCAGTCGCCAGGTACAACTGATATTGCCATTGCTCAGTTATTAGCAAATGACATATTCAGGTGCAGACTGACTGACTTTGTGCACAGGCAAATCAGATCCACCAGGGTTTTTTTTAGTTCAGGACTGCTGCCACATGATCAGCATTAAACAGAAAATGCCACCAAACTGATCCCAGAGGCCACTTGAGTCCAGAGGCAGAAGAAACCCTGTAGTGTGGAGGCTAAGCCTGCCCTGTGTAAAACCAGGACCAAGACACCGTGGGCAAAACACATGCTCACAAATGCTTCTGGATCAGAATTCCCTAAGGTTAAGAGCAATGTCATGTGCACGGAACAACTGACTACCAAGTAAATTTTCTATTCCAAAGATAAATTTGGTTGTTATTATGCCTATACTCAGTGCAAATTCGAAAAATAATAAAAAATTGATTCCTACAGCAATTCATTCCAGAATTTTCCCTGCATTCCAAGGCTTGACATCACAAGCAGGTTGTCACAGTGCCTCTCTTTGATGTGAACCCAGGTCCAAGTCACTTAAGCTAGGTCAGGTTCAAACAAAGCAAGGAAGTCTGGGGAAAAGGACACTAAATGCCTCTCTACAAGGGCCCTCTTTGGTGCACTGTTGCACAGTGAATCCCAGATCAACTGTGCTGAATTTAGAAAAACATATTTGTGTTGGAGTCAACTGACATTAAAAAACGACATTAGCTGCAGAACTGAGGACTTTTGTGATCTATGCATGATAAAAACCAGCAAAACCAAACAGCTCACCCTCTCCCTCCCAGATTACCAAGCAATTAAGATCTGTTACTTTTTCATCTGGTTAGAATACAACTAAATTATTTCATGGTCAAAATAATAAATATATAATAAATATATTGTTGACAAAAAAAAAGCAGAAAAGGATTCATCAGGATTATGAAATGGTACTGTCTGTAGTGGAACCAAATTTCCTACTTCACTGTTCTGTTGTCTCAAAGGCAGCAAAGAAATAAAATGGTACCGTTTGTTTTTAAGGTCAAAGTAGCAGAGATTTGTTGAAAGTCACCAAATATACTGTGCAAGGATATGTCATTTTAAAGATTCTGTGGAGGAGAAAAGTAGCTCTGATGAAAAAGAAATTATACTTTCCCCCAGCAATCTATTTCATGTTACAGACTGCAGAGGAAATGCACCTCGTCCAATATAAGGGTAGTAAGTAGTGACTGGTATTTTAGTGTTGTTTTCATGTTACTTCTAGGTCAGATCTATCTGCTGTAGAAAAATGTCTCTGCACCTTCTTTAGAAAGCTTAAATACCTTGCTGGCACTCCGCAACATGGCAAAGCAGCAAAAAAAGCTTTTTTCCCAGACTGGCAGGCACTTAGTTCAGAACAGGCTCTGGGGATGTTTGACTTGATGATGTGACCAGACAGGTGCATAAAGAGCTTAAGGTAAGAGTTGAAACTGCCTGAAGGATGACAGCAGCTTAGTGCCCTCTTTTATTTACATTCAAGGCAAAGAAATTTCAAGACAGTTTAGATACCACCCTCCTCCTCCCTCCCCTGGTCAAAAATTACAGTACTTAAATATAACACTATTGCACAGAGACAGAGGAATAAAGTTCTGCACACAGATGAAAAACACTGAGAAAGAAATACTTCTTTAGTCATTTAAAAAAAATCCCTTAATGCTCTTCTTCAGGGGAAAAGTAAAAAACATCCAACCAAAAAAAAAACCCCACAACAAAACAATCCCACAAAATCCATCAACCAAAACCTTACTAGGACACTACATCCCAGGTTTCCAGCTTGCATTTCTGCAAGTCAAATCTCAAAGAGAAGCACAAAGACTTTTAGTTCCAGATTGATGCAATTGTCAGGAAGCTAATCTTTCAGGTTCGAGTTGTTGCAGAGCTGCCAAGCAGCTCTTGCCTCTGCTCTGTCATCCCACAGCAGCAGCTCACGGTGAAGTGACTGTGCAGAAGGAGCAGAAGACATCAGGTCAAAGTCAAATCATGCCCAACAAAACCACAGGCAACTTCAAGATGAAGTGTGAGGATTTATACAAACAACACCCTAAAAGAAGGGGAAATACTAAAAAGTTAGAAAGTAACTGTAGAATTCGTAAAGAAAGTTAAAGAGTAGTTTAGAAGCTGGAAAACTCACAGCATAAACATGCCTTGCACAACTGCTGGTCTCTTAAACCAACAACAAAAAGGACTTTCTTTCTGCTTGACAAAATTACTAACTTGTGATTAATGAAAAGAACACTTCAGTAATCATTTATTCTTGAGTACTGTACAACTGGGAATACCAGGTGTGAATGCCTTATAAGGCTGAAAAACTAAGTTAAGCAGGCCACAGAATCAGATAACCACAATGGAAAAGACTTACAAAACTCTAATATACATTCCTGCCAAGAGCTATTTTTCTGAATATACCTTACTGCTTTGCCAAATGCAGTTTGAAATAATCAAAAGGAATGACTATATGCATCTCAAACAAAGGCAATTACAGCAAATTTGCCAGAATTTTGTTTCCCTTTTATTTGTAATATTTCTCACAACAGAATCAGCATCAGTGAACTGGATCTGAATGCTGAAACAAATCAGGGATCCACATGAAGGTCAAGAGATTCAAATGATGTTGAGAATTTCAGCTGAGGCCTTTACTACATCTGGCAGCATTGTCAGCCTCCAATGATGCTTGATCAATTGTCTGACTTGTTTTAAAGGTGAGCTATTTGCCAGCCAGAAGACTGCTTGGTGTTTGGTAGGCAGAGAATGTGAACAAAGCAACAGTGGGAAGTGAGTGCACCTGCTACACTTTTCTTCTGGTCTAGCCCCAATTTCAGGTGGCAGGAGAAGATTTATCTCTTCTCCTCTGGGTATTTTTCCAGCATCCATAATTACACACAGAGTGACACTAGAAATCTTACTTGATCACAACCTTTTAGATCTGCTGCTGCTGCTGAGTTTTGAGTTGCTTGCTAAGCTTTTTAGTAGTCTGTTTTGCTAGGATTAAGCAATATGGAGAACCTTGAAATTTCTGCAATACTTAAAATTCAAGGGAAATTTGCAACATGAATGAAGGTCTGTGACTTCCAGCTTTTAAAAACTTCATGCACTATAATTTAAAAAAAAATAGTTAATGGAAATAAAATGAATGCCAGTGCTACAATTGCATCCAGACATTTTGCACAGTAACCTTTGAATAAATCTTTGAGTCTCCCACCAAACTGACAAAAAACTGACCAGTGGCCACACAGAGTGCTGCCTGCAGGCTACAGGCACCATCAATAAACAGCTTTACTAGATCAGACCGAGGGTTCAGCCGATCTGGTAACTTCTCTGCAACTACAACCATTACAGACTGCTGAAAGAAGAGTTCAAACACAGGCAGGCAGCAATACTCTCCCAGATTTCATCTATTTGTACTTCAGGAACTTTCATCAGCCCAAGCTGATTCCTTTTATTTAATGGTTTCAGAATTATTTATCTCCCCCCTACATTTATATCATTGTTCTCTGAACCCATACAAGCTTTTAGGATCTGAGACATCCTGTGACAAGGCAGCCCACAGCTCTGTTAGCTGTGGTGAGGAGAGATACTTCTATTTGCTTTGAACCTGCACCTCTTAGTTTCCTTTGAGGTCCTGCTATCAGAAGCATGGCAAGTGACTGACCTCAGCTCAACCTTCATGCTTCTCACACACATTGTCACAAATTCCCTGATTTAATTATTTTATGATCTACTGTTGTTACAGAAGTCTTTTCATATCTTTTGGTCAACAGTCACACTTCTCTGGTCCTTCCTCAGATACAAATTTGGTTTTAAAGAGATAGGGAGATCAGAGTTGTACAGGGCACATTCAAGATGTGGATATACAATGACAGAATTACACACTCTATTTTGACCTTTATTCCTTTTTATTTTCAGATTTTTAGCACTCAGTTTTTATTTTGTTTTGGCTTTGACTACTGAGCATTAAATTCAAGTCTTCATAGATTTGAATTCAGATCTTGTTCCCAAATTCAGTTCAGAGCCAATTATACATATAATAAATGTTCCTTTTTCCCCTGCATTTGTCAACACTGAATTTCGTGTTCTCTCTTATCCAGAAAATCTTGCAAATTCTTCCCTGTTGGCACTAGACTAACTTAATTGTATTATCTTTATAATTAGCTTCATAATTTTATATAATAATTTTGAACCTGTTAAAATCCCTAAGCCCACACAATACTAAAAGCTGTCATGAAAATACTGAATGCTATATACATAATTTATAAAATACATAATAGTTGACATATACAATGCTAATTAAAAACTCATGCACCAAAAATAATGAGGGAACTGCTTGATATGATTTTAACATTACAAATCTGTATGTTGCACACCTCCCCAGAAGACTGAAGAAAAACAAAGAATCAAGTGGACAAGACAAAAAGTACAAAAAGAGAGATTACAAAAGAAGTTGCCATGATACAGAAAAGCTACAGACCCTATTTGAATTCCAGTCTATCCATACTATGAAATCATTGATCCTTTGTTTCTCTGAATACACTGTATCATGTTCAGAGTCTACTGCATCCATTTCCTTCCCCTGGGACACAGAAGTTAAGTCTTACTAAGTGGCTGTAGGGATGGATACTGCTGGAGGACAATGGACTAAATAAAGCCTAAGTAAATGAGGCAGGCCAGGCATGACTGCACATTAGCAGAGCCTGGCCCATTAGCAAGCTCCCAACAACACAACCCAGCAGCCAGAAAAAAGGATACAGCAGTAGAAATGGATAAAAGCTCAGGACCTTGCTGGGAGCTCCTTCACCACTTGTGGCAGGAACAGGAATGTAACTATTTCTGTTTTACTATTTCCCAAATACCTCTTGAAGGGAACTGCCATTTGCCAAAACATAAAGTGATCCTAAATGGGAGAAAAGCAGCTGAAGTGAGAGGCAAGATATTTAGCCTGTGTTTTCTCTAGCGACTTGAACTTCTTGTGCCGCTTAAGAAGTGATACTGTGCTACAATTTTATACAAGTTGTCTCATTGTACACACTATTTTTTAATAATAATTTTGAGGCTATTTTGAGGAATAGCCACACCCTGAGAAGTTTGAGAGGTAAAAAATGTGTGCATGCATGCCCCTTAAAGCTTCAGAAAGAAGCAGCTTTGAAGAGATGGCACATGTCCCATTACTTTATTTTAATAAATCAGAAAATTCTCATCCATCTCCACAGGTATGACCTCCAACAAAAAGATGTCAAGAATTTAAAACGTCCAGTATGCCTTTCCACACTTATTTTTTGATGTAGACCTCAGCCACTGATGAGTGGAATGCACTAGCTATGTAAATTCTGGAAGAAATCATCAATGCTCCCTATGCCACTTCAACCACTAAACCACTCGGCCTGGCCAGTGCAATTTCCCTGTGCCAAAACACAAAAGGGATAGAAGTTTTTTTTTTGGAGGCAAGTCTTTCTAGTCACACTTTCTAGCAACTGCTTTTCACTTTAGATTTATCTTCAAATTTAGCTCTAATTTCATCCATATCTATCTTTTATATACCTATAAAAACTGACTCTATTACATTAAACGGCTCAGGAGCCACTATCAAAAATGTGGGTTTATTTGTTGTGAAGTAATGTAAGTTACATTGAGTATGATGTGCAGCTACTGCTTGCAGAGCCATTAGCCCACAAGCTTTTTTAAATTAGAGAAGCCAACAGAGTTAGGCAACAATTCTGTGTGGGCAGTTTCTGCTTCATTCCCATCAAGTTAATAGATCACTGCCCTTGCATAACACATGGTAGCACTGAAACTATTGCTCTTTCCACATTTAAATCACTGCTGCTTAACAACATTCTCTGATGGCTTGCAGATTTTAGCTTGAAGAAGGCCACTTTCTGTATTTTTAGACTATTCATAGTCTGGGCACTGAACACATTGGCCATGTGCACCAAAACCTGGGATTTGAAGGTGTATTTTAAATGGAAAGTTTTTTGAGCTGCTCACTCTTTTCATGTGTATACATTCAATAAACAACAGGGGGTGAGGCACTGGAACAGGTTGCTCAGAGAAGCTGAGGATTCCCCATCCCTTGAAGTGTTTAAGACCAGGCTGGATGGAGCTCTGAGCAATCTGGTCTAGTGAGAGATGTCCCTGCCCACGCTCTGAGGGTTGGAACTAGATGATCTTTAAGGTCCCTTTCTAACCAAGCCTTTCAATGGATCCAAACATTATTGCTGTGCAGTCTATACATCACCACTGTACACCTTATGTGCATAAAGAAACATGCCCAAAATAAAACCAAATCCAATGTGATGTTGGAAAACACACAAGCACTCGGCACATACAAAAATTTGGCATCGATATGCCTCCACCCATCTTTACACACACAACAAACCATACCGTTTTTTCCTCATTTTCAAATGCTTCTCGTGCTTCTTCATAGCTACAGATTTCTTCTCTGCATTCATGTTCTATGTCACCTTGCTTTAATTCTTCCAGAAACGTGTTGGCTCTTGGGTATCTTTTTAACACAGAGTTGGCTTTCTCCTCTGTTAAGAACACTGAATAGGAAGAGCAGAGACAACAAAGGTCATTTCTAAAACAGATACTCAAAATGTCATGCTGGAATTGTTCAAAACACAAGGCGCATATGAGAAATAGCTTTTTCAAAGTCTTCCCTTTTATTTCATATAATAAAAGGCTTTTCCTGGTTCTGTTCACTGTTTTAAGCAGTTGAGCCTATAATTCACAAGTTATTATTGTAATGTCATAAATGCAATAGACTTCAATTCAGCATCATAGTTGTGTGCTTAAACAAGAATGAAGCTGGTGTCTGAAAAGTGCTCAGAAGAGACAGGCACATGCTCAGCTCAAGCAACTTCATAAAATGAGATGATACAGAACAAACAAATCCCACTTGTGAACATCCAAAATGATATTTGCAACTGCCTGAGGGCATCACAGCCAGAATGCTCTGAAGTTTTTGATATAAATATTTATGACTATTACCCAGTGTCACACATACCAGAACAGCTGCATTTATCAATGTTTAAGTCTGTAACTTTTCTTAAGCAACTTTGAAGTGGATTTGCTCCCTTTGCTCCAAAAATCTCAACCATGAAATGGGCAATTTTTGGGGATGGGGAAGTAGCCTCTATCTATTTTCTTTACTCATACACAAAACCTCACTTTATTTATGAATCAAATAAAACAGCCCCAAAGGCAATCAATGTTTTGACACAGGTATTCTTTATTTGCTTTCTTTAGTTTTCTCTTTTCTTCTTATGTTCCAACTTTCCCTCAAACTCCCTGACCCAATGATTTTTAGTCGTATGCAGCAACTGGAACACTCCAAAATCCATCAGACTGAATTACCTGGGAGGTACATTTGCAGTGAATGCTGCAGAAATTCTCCAGGTATTTCAGGTCAGGAAACAGGAACATCAACCCAGTGCTACAATGCTCTTGGGCTCTCACTGCCAGCAGGAGGGGAGAATGATTCAATGCACAACCACACTAATGCACTCGTACCACTTTCCTGACCTGTGCAATCATCTGTGCATTGGTTCATTTGCAGCTAGTCTCAAGGGTTTTTTTTCCCTTAATCATCTGATTTTTAATGTTACAAAAGGAGGGCAGCAAGTAAACAAAGATGATCACTGTGCTTTTGCTTGAGATAGATGTGGTGGCATCTGTCAGCAATGATTAGCATAATTAGGCTGATCTACTTGAATTTCATTTTGTTTATTCTTTATGGTGTACTGCAGCGATGGGTTTATGTGGCAAGGTTTTGGTAGTGGCAAGGCAATAGGGGTGGCTTCTGTGAGAAGCTGTTAGAAAATGCCCTCATGTCTGAACAAGCCAAGGCCAGTCGGCTCCAGGACGGATCCACCGCTGGCCAAGGCTGAGCCCATCGGGGATGGGAGTGGCACCTTGGGGATAACATATTTCAGAAGGATGAAAAAAACTCTGTGCAACTGCAGCAGGAAAGGAGTGTGAGTATGTGAGAGCAATAGCCCTGCAGACACCACGGTCAGTGAAGCAGGAGAGGCAGAAGATGCTCCAGGCCCCAGAGCACAGATTCCCCTGCAGCCCACAATGAAGACCATGGTGAGGCAGCTGTGCCCCTGCAGCCCATGGGGGAGCAGAGCTCCACCTGCAGCCCATGGAGGAACCCACACTGGAGCAGGTGGATGCCTGAAGGAGGCTGTGACCCTGTGGGAAGCCCTTGGTGGAGCAGGCTCCTGGCAGGAGCTGTGGTCCCATGGAGAGAGGAGCCCCCACTGGACCAGGTTTGCTGGCATGACCCGTGATCCTGTAAAGCACCCACACTGGACCAGAGGAAGAGTGTGAGGAATCCTTCCTCAGAGGAAGGGGGCAGGGATGGCATGTGATGAACTGACTGCAGCCCTCATTCCCTGCTGCTGGGGGGATGAGATAGATAAATTGAGAGTAAAGACGAGCCCAGGAAAAACTGAGGGGAAAAAGTGTTCTAAGATTTGTTTTTATTTTCTCACAACAATTTTGCCAAGTTAAGCCTGCTTTTGCCTCTGACAGTAACTGGTGAGCAATTTCTCCCTGTCCTTATCTAAACCCATCAGACTTTCACTTTATTTTTTCTCCCCTGTCCAGTTGAGGAGAGGAATGACAGAGCAGCTTTGGGGGGCACTTGGCATCCAGCGAGGGGCAACCCACCACAATCTGGTTACAAATCAGTAGTGATCTTCCTTTTGCAAAGGATTAAGTGAAGATCTGGACATTAAATTCCAAAAGATGCCCTGATCCCAAACTTTCAGTTGAATACATGTACATACATGCACCACACACATTACACAACTCATGATGTTGGCAGGGGTTCAGTGCCAACTCTACAACTGCACCTACCACTTAACTGGTTTTGTACAGCACCACAGGTCCGAGCACATGGACACCTCTTATTGTATAACTTCACTGACTAAATAACATAGAAATTAATATTCAGAAATCTCTTCAAAAGGGCAAGAAAAAAAAAAAGGGATAACTTCTTTCCATTTCCCACACAATTCTCCTGACTCCCTTCTAGGCCTGAAGAACTTGGTTTCTCTCAACATGCCTCAGTGATCTCTTAAATGTGATGAGCTGAAGGACTTGACCACATCAGGAAGCTGCACACAGCTATGCCTGGGGATGGACTGACAGTGCTCTGCCTACTTATCCCAACTCCTTGTGGGCATTCCTGAAGCAAACAATTGTCAGGTCAGAATCTCTTAAGAGTGCCCATAAGTAGAGTCTCTGAAGAGTAGATAATGCACTATAAATCAAGTCTCCTTTCCTCCAGCAGATAAAACCTAGGGAATTTCATTTCACAGCTGGAATCCATCCCTGAAAAGAGCACTGAGAGGAACTATTGTGCTGGATGTAGGGGGAAAAGAAATACAGAGAAACACAGCTGAAAGTACCTGATTTAAAGATTCTGGCTCTCAGAAAGAAGACACAAATCTTTATTTCTGCATGCACTTTCCAATTTACAAACAGAATAAAGGTTTAAAAGCTGGTCTGTTAAAAGTTACTGCATCCGATACACATTGGTATGAGTTTCTAGGTAATAGTTTAGTTTTCCAAAAGGAGCTAAGCACACATTTCTGATTCAAATGCATTGACAAACAACAGCAAACACTAAAATAATTTAGCCTTCAAGAATGGCCAATGTATGACTATTTAAATACCCCAATTTTTTATTTAGCAATTCATATTCAGAAAGTCTGTCTTCTCTCACAATACAGTATACAAAATGCATAATAACAGAGGCAAACAAAGCCTGCTAAGGAAAATAAACTACATCTCATATTAATTCTGTATGCCTCTGATAATTAATAATATCTGGTTAAGCCAGACCAGAAATGGCTTTTGACCCTACAAGGCTGGAAAAAAATTAAGTCTAATAATTTGATTGTCACATTTTGATGTGACATTTTTAATGCTCTGACACTCCTAGTGACTTGGAGTCACTATGGAGAAAACAATACAAATGTATCAAGGAAACAAAAACATACAAGGATCAAAGCAATCCTAATGGAGATACTGACTGAAACACAGGGATTTAATGAGAATCAGTCACTGCCTGATAAATCCCATAAAAAGGGAGAATGGAACTGTATTGCAGAACCCACTTTGACTTCTTAGTATTCTAGGACTATAATCATGTAGCTATTCAGTTACAGTTGGAGAGGAGTGTGTAAAAAACCACTTTGGGGTTTTAGCATGGCTAAATTCACCACAGCTGTTACTATGGAGCTGAACATAATCAGGGAAGACTTGCCAGAATAAAGTAATGAAGCAAGATAAAACCCACTTTTTCACTTTTTGAAGGACATTAACCAGCAAATACAAGATAAATCAAAATTATGTTTATGGCATTATACAAGATAGACACAGAAATAAATAAGTCTCTTCCACTCCTCTAATTTTTGTAGAATATAGATAAGATATATATCAACTACCAATTTGAATGTATTTGAACACATTATTTCTTCAGACACACTTGTGTTCTGTGTAATATTTGGCTTTTATCAAGTTTTTATGCATGAGAAAGCTACAAAGAAAATCTCTGAAGACTTAGTTTCACTTATTGTTATTGAAGAGTTCAATATAGTCAGACCAATCTATTCTACATTCTCAGGAAAACCTGCATGGTATCTTAATAGACAATGGATACCCTCCCAAGGTGAAATTCAATCAGAACCAGAGACAGGCAAGGACACGAGAGGGTAAATACATTGCAGTCTGCCAGCTGAAGCTGTCACAGGGAAAGAAGACAGACTTCAGGCCTTTAGTGACAGAACAGAGAGCAGCAGTGAGAGAAAAGTATTGGAGACGCAGAAATGCTGCAGAAGAAAAGCCAGGAACCCCAAACCAGCTCTACCGAGACCATTACTGAGCCTTCCTTTTTCTGGCTCCTTACCAACATCCAAGCAGATCAAAGCCACCACTAAATACTAAAAATAAACATTGAACTTTAAATTTGAAGCCGCTGCTATTGAGTCTTTCTGTAGGGCACCTTAGCAAAGCCATTTGGCTTGAATAGGGCAGAGGGGTGAAAAATGATTTGTGCATTTATTTACAAACTTTAAAAAGTGATTTCTGATTTAAAAATTTGAAGTTACTGGGACAAGATTTAAAACTGTTAAAAAGTAATTTACTCAAGTCTGAAAATTGAGCTCTGTGGTCCTCATTCTCCAGCCAACTTTTAAAGGGCCACAAACAAGTCTGTGATGATTCTTGTGGTCTGCACATAACATCCCTGTCACTACAGTCACAGGATTCCAGTTCAGTTCAGTATGGGCAAAGAGCTGCATTGTATGTAACATCTGACCTAGTTCAAAGCCAGAGGGCATTTTTTGTGCAAAATAACCAGGATTTTGAACAGAGGACAGTTTTGGGGTGTGTTACTGCCCACTTCATAGGGAATAATAAAGAATGCACACTCATCACTAAGTTAATGAACTTACCACTATCCATGATGATGGCTGTCAAGGCAGGGAGCTTGCAATATCAGGTCTGTAAGCAAAAGAGGAAACATCCCGTTAAATTGGAACTTGGAAAAGTTTCTCTTGATTCCTTAAAACTGTTAAAAATATATCATTGGAAATCCCATGATAAAGATTAATCCCTCTTTTGAGCTGTACCACTACTGCATAAAGACTAATTTCAGTAGTATAGGAATACTAACCAAAACAAGTTAACTCTTGTGAACTGGTGAATGCTTTAACTTTTTTCAAGGCTTTTCATATAAGAAAACGTTAATATGAAATAAAGGGCATGTATAACTTTAAATGTAATGTAACCTGTTTTGCCTAGTTGAACTTGAAAGGTACTACATTCTCCACTGTAATTACCTGTACCTTAGCTAAGACTTAAATTTACTCTGCAGAGATGAAGTCAACACATTACCTTAAGTCGATGGATCAGATTTTTTTGATATCAGAATAAACACATGTAAATTCATTCAGAGTCAGCTACTGATTAAAACAGGATGCCTGCATAAAGTTCAAGGGCACAACAAGACCTGTAAATTGCCAAAGGAACTTGCAATACATGAGAGGATCCCAACCTGCCCTGCAAGAACTCACATGTCCTTTGTACCTCATCCTGGAAAGAGAACAGAGGAGATGCTTCTAGTTGAGAAGTGTCAGAAGCTCACTGCACTCGCCAGGCAGAGAGCCAAGTAAACTGCATCTGAAGGCAGCAAGAATAGTCGGAAGGACTGTTTTCAGTTTCTTGGAATCTTTATTTGTATGGAACAAGTTAGGAAAACAAAAGCTTTCAGCAAAGTACAAGAAAGGTGCAACTGTTTAACCAAGTTAACAGAACACCACAAGGTTAAGGGGTTTTTTGATTAATAAATGATCTACTCCTAAAGGTTAGCAATAGTCTTTGGAGGACAGGTTACACATCAACATAACACACCACGCTGATGTCCTCACCCTCCATAAGCAAACCTTTCTGTAAAAAAGGCTGGCCACAGCTGTTGTAATAAACATAGAGGAGAAGTTAATGTTTCCAGCATGGCCTGTCCAATACCAGAATCTGTCATGCAAGAGAAGACTTGTAAGACTTTTAAAGACTGCTGCTGAGGTGAATGGAGCTCTATAAAGATATCCTGGCCTGCTAACAAAATTGTAGGATTGGGACTACAAGACATGGGATGAAGGCGTAAATTGATTTTTAAAAAAGTTTATTAAATTTCTATAAAGGCAAATAAATGTGAATAAACAGCAGACATTAAAGCACTCTGAAATCTCATCATCATAGTTTTCAGCTTGTCATTACTAATTATTGTAGGTTAAGAGCAGCAGAGGGTTTTTTCTAGAATATATACAAGGTCTCTTTTAACAGACTAGATTTTTGTTAGCAGACTACTCTATGCTAAGAGAAATCATCTTTGCCACTTGCTTCTTGAATAAAATTAAAATCATTTCCTGGGCACTCACATCATTACAACTCGAAAATCTGTGATGAAGAAATTGCCAAACTTAGTAAAATAAACAGGTCACAAAAGAATTAGCTACTGGTGTGGCTCTTCTCTTTGCCTGTTGCATGATTATTTTCTTTTGCCATTTTTTACCCACTAGTTTCAGATGGCTGCTTTTGCAACAGCCCCTCAAATAAGACACACAGCAATGGAAGAGGGAGACTCCCGAGTGCTCCCTTGCTCTGTTAAGTAGCAGTAATGCTGTGCATTAAATGCACCTTGCCAGCCTTCCTCCCCTCTCTAATGGAGTCATTTTTCTGCAGTAAATTTCAGTCAGCCTTTAACATTTCACCCTTTCAACAAATAACTTGGGTGAGGATTTCAACATTAAAAAAAAAAAAGCAGAACACAAGCATCCACATCCATGACTCACAACTAGATGGTTCTGATGGCTCTGTCTACTTGGAACTGTGGTGGAATCAACGCAAACTTGTGTGCCTCTCCCCTGCTACAGGACATTTTCCATCAGGAACAGAGCAGGACACTGCCTGTACCTCGGCACTTGGCACTGTTCAATGAACTCTGGCAATGAACACCAAAACACTGACATACACAGGCTGGCAAACTGGGGAAAACATGTGGAGGATGAAACAAAAAGAGAAAACACAGAGGGATAAACACCTTCTAATTTCTTCAAAGGCAAGCGTATTATGAGCTGGTGACAAAATAAAGATTTGCTGAAGCTGCTGCAAAACATTACATTTCTCTTTACCTCCTTCCTTTCAGAAGTAAACAATATCACCTTCTCCAGGAAATATCAAATACAGCTTTCCAGCCAGTGGCTGTAGTGCAGAAACTTCCCTTCATGAATCTACATTATTCTTACAGCAATTACAAGTATTTAGAGCTCCCTGGAACTAATTATCTCCATTTTCTGACAAATGTGTGTGTTTTCTGTGTTCCCTTGACCTTCCTCTCTGTATATCCTCAACCTTCTTCATTTCCAAGCTCCCAAATGTCAGAGCTTCTTGCTGTGGCATCCAAAATCCCACTGGGCAAGAGGCTGATTGAGGGCACAAGGCAATGGCTGCCCTGCCACTACCCAGACATTTCACCCACAGAACACTCTCCCACCGTGGAGGAACCACTTGTGTCTTTGCCCTCTACTTAACTGTCCCTGGCCCTAAGGGGAAGGAGTTTAATTATAGTTTAGTCCTCTACTGTGACAGCCTGAGGTTCAAATTGACTAAATATTTCAAAGGTTGCTTGGAAGAAGGGACTGAACACAGACAATTACAAAAATCTTTTCCACTGTCATAAACCAGCTAATAAAGCTGAAGAGGGCTGGCCACAACACAGGGACATCTTGACTTGTTACTGACTCATTTATTCCTCTATTCAACTCTTTATTTAGTTTTCTTCTTTTAAGTCTTCACAAACCTTACTGAAGCTTATGATAGCCCTATGGTGTCACAGCAATGTTTTTCACATACATACACAAATAAAAGAACAAACACATACTCCCCACTCCCTCCACCCCCAAATACCATCTTACTATTAACACCAATGCTTATTGTTTCAGGAATCCCTCTACCATCTATCTTCTGTGTATCACTCCCTTCATGAGCTTATATATCACCTTAGATTTGCCTGGGGAACAAGTGACAACACAGTGGACAGCATGGATAGCTCTACAGCCAAGCTGAGTGTTAGAATGAATTCTAAGTGCAGTGGCAGCTGATGTACCCAACCAACACCTGATCTTTCCCACCTGCCTGCTTGGCTGCCAGCAAAGGGGTTAAAAACCAAAACAAAAAAACAATGAACTGTCCACTTCTAGTAGGAGGCCTCATGACCCACTGGGAAACAGCAAGTTGTAAAGCATGAAGCAGGAGAGACACCAAGGAGGCCTGTGCTCTTTACCAGCAGACCCTGCTCATCACCAAAGGGCTGCAGCCTCTTATCAAGGAGAAACATTTTTCATGGAAGTTCAAGGAACTAATACTGAAGTAACTAACCAAGCTGTACATTTCTTTCCACACTAATTTTTTTTTCTCCATCCCAAAAATGCCCAAATCTTGCATACATTATCTATAAGCATAAAGCATAGAATTTGTGTATACACATATCCAAAGCTTGTAATCATATTCTAGCAGTGCAGTGCAGCCCTTAAGTGGGAAGGTAACTAATTTTAGCATTAAAATTTGTTGGCTTAAGACAAAATTTCTGTACAATTTTATTGCATTTAAGAAAACCACCTTTGGTTGGCAGGCACACACCTCTTCTGGGTACATTTCCTGACTCCAAGTTTCCATTAAACTTGTGTGCAGCACATCCAAGGACAGAGGTTCTGACAGAGGGCACACAAAACTGCCTGCACTGTTCTCACTGTCATGTGCTCCTGGGATACAGAACACCAAGAACCAAGCAAATCCTTAAGGGAAGGGCTGGAAAGAAGGGAAAATAAGGCTAATGTAAAGCATCAGAAGTATTTTCCTCACTTAGTTTCTCACCCACTGCATTAACAGAGACTTAAAACACTGCGAGGCCACCATGTTCCTCTCACAGCTGGGAGGGGTGTCCACAACAGCCTCCAGGTAGGGAAGAGGGAAGTGGCTTTTTTCATTCTGCAGTACAACACTAACACAGGATAGCACTGTTAATTTTAGCTTTGTAATCTCTATAATTAATTAAAATCACTAAGATGCAATTTACAACCAGATGCCACACAGAGCTATACTATTTCTTAAAGTTATAAATATTTAGGCTCTTCTGGAGCTTTTATATGAAGCAGGTCCATTAAAGGGACATTGCTAACAAAAGCATCAGCAGACATTTGGCCTAAAAAATAAACACCTCTAGCCCTTAGCTCCACATCAGGTGCAATTCAACAATTTAAACACTCCTGTGAGAGGTTTGATAAAAGAAAAATTAAAACACTATCAATCTGTGGTTACTTAATTATCCGACTGCCATTCATTCAAACTGCGTTATGTGTCTATCTAAAAATCCCACTCCCATCACATGTGTCTTTTCCATCCTTTGAAAAAGTGTTATGGAAGACTGTAACACATTATAACCTGTTTTAAAAGTCCCTTCTCCCCCGGAAAAGCATACCAAAGAATTTATATGGATTCAAATACTGGAAAAAATAATTGATTTTTCTCTGAATGGAAATATCATAGGATCTGAGAGAATACTGTATTTATTAAATTTGGTTTGCTTGGAACAGCAAGGTCTTTCAGGGAAATTTGCAGGAATAAAGAAAGGTGGGACACTTTGGAAACTACTCCATCAGACATGGATACAAAAGATTTGTCCTATTTCAGATTATATGGGACAAGGATAAGAGTAAAATAGAGAACTGAAAAAATCCCTCTGCTTTGTAGATGGTATCTGATCACAACATTATAAAACATCATCATTAATCCTGATTACATAAGAACCCAAAACCACAGACCAGGTCACTAAGTCCTGGACAGGACTTCAGCTGGCAGAGACTGAGGCCAAAGCTTCTGCCTCAACTTCACAACTCCTTCTTCACGTAAGTGGTTTTTGTTCTGTTAAAACTGCATCAATATTCTGGCTGGTTATTCCCTGGATACTTCCAGGCTCCTGTTCAAAGGGGCAGCTGCTGTAAGCTGGGCTATCTCTTTCTTACCCTCCCTTTCAAAACCAGACAAGATTGTTTTCCTGACAGACACATTCTGGCAACCAGGAGAAGTAACAAAATACTTTCTTCAGGGCAGAAGAATTTTGGTGCGTTGCTTTGTTTTAGAACTCCTGGGGCAGTTCTGGGAGGCACTTACATAACTATCTGTGTGGAAACCAGAATTCCACAAATCCTCAAGAGACCATGCCTTTCTGAGCAGCCTTCAGAGCAGAATTTCAGACACCTCACTCACTCTTCTGTAAGCTACTGTTGGAAGACATTGCCTTAGGTTAGGTTAGACAATCCCCTATGCTTTGGGAATTCCATTTTCAAGTATTTAACTTGATAATCCATTTAAGTGTTTATATAGCAATAATCAACTCTTTTTCAAGTGAGAATGGTGAACAATTAAATAAAGTCTCCACAGTAGGATGTGGTTTTATCCTGACTTTATTTGGACACAAAACTAATGCTACTGTATTACTTATCTAGCCAATGTTCTGGTCCTCTTCCAGTACCTTCTAACTAAAACTGACACTGAGAATTTCTTCTTTTGTGCTCCCAGAAGTTTTCCATGAAAATCAATGACAAGAACAGAGAAAACCCATTAATGTTCTCGTTGAAGGAAAGATGAGTTCACTGTGCGCAGCAGATCCTCAGGAAACACGGCGCCTTTGGCTGCTGTAAATCATTACCCGTTTTGCCAGAAGAAAGTAAGTAGTCAGGGATCATACACCGCGCTCAGGACCAGCCACAGCCTGCACAGCCCTTTGTGAGCTGGCAACTCAAACGAGTTGAAAAGATGAGAACAGGGAAAGAGCACTGCCAGTACATTCGAGGTGTCAGAATATCGTGATTTGGGCCAGTGGCTGGGTGACAAGGATAAGTGTGATAGAGGATGGAGAAGTCAGATTAGAAGGAAAGGTCAAAAGGTAACAGAAACAGGAAAACAGCTTCGCTATAGCCCTGGTGCTCCCTGCCCTAATTACTGTTTAAGTGTCAGCTCCCAACCCAAACTCAGGTTGTCAGCCACTGGGATATCATCTACTCCTACCTAGGCTTGAATACCCGGACTCTTTATCTGAAGCAATTACAGTGGCCACGAATAATAACCTCTAAGTGCACAATAATTATCTCTATCCATGACTATACTGACATTAGCTAGGAATGTGAGCAACAGAAACCACTTACAGAACAAAATAGTTGGTGCTGAGGACAATACACAACACAGGCTGAGAATTTTACTTTGGGGTAACTCCAATCTGCTTTCAAGAGGTGAGCACTGTGTGGCAGTGGGACTGCAGCAGGCATGGTCTTGGAGTGTATCTTCTGGTTTACCTTCATCCAAAAAATAATTCAGTGTGAGTGCTCTGAAATCATTCTGCAGCACAAAGCAAAGCACAGTAAGTGGCCACAACTGGGAGATTTGCTTTCCAAACGTGCTCCTGATCTGAACCAAAATGCTACTGCAGATATATCCAATGTGCACTGTATGACTACACTCAAGGCAGGCAGAGACTGCGAGGAAGGAAGCTCTACCTAAATGACTCGTCAGCAAGGAACCCAAAGTTGTTACAGAGTGACAGCGAATGTCCGGCAAAACTTTCTGTGAAGCTACAAAATTACTTTGACAAACACATCGACAAAGGGTCTTCCTAAAGTTAAAAAATAAACCAAACAAAGTCCCTTCAAAAATTAAATCCTCACCATAGTTAAAGAGATTTCTGAAGCAGCCTATGTGCTTGTCTCATGTCTTCAAATGCTATGGTCATACTTTGGAAATTAAATACTGCTAATACACAGAGTGCCACAGGGTTCAATCTAAGGCCAAAACCCTGAAATACCAGGGTGGCTGCTCAGAAACATCAGAAAAAAGAGACACATAGCTAATCCAGGAACTAGGAGACAAACTGGCCATTCCTCATCTCCCCCTAAAAACCTCCACAAATAAAAAAAGTACATTCTCCTCTGAAGAGTGGAAACTTGCAATTACGGACTACAAAATTAACATCCAGTTTATGATCACTATTACTGGTGTTTCCAGTAACTTCCTTTCCAAAATATTACCAGCTTCCAACATTACAAAGTAACACACAAAGTCAAGACCCCAGAAGCTAGAGAAACTTCATGATCCTTTTGCCATGTATTTACAGGTGGTTCAAGTGTTAAATAATATATTTATAAAATCTTATGTTATACTGGTAAAGTGACAGCTGCTTAATGAATAGCTATCATGTATTTTTAAATTTATAGTATGATAAAACAATCAATGGACCTGCTACCATTTTTCAAGAAAAAAATCCACACGAACTGTATCAGAATCGCTGCAGAACATTTCCTTTGCAGCATGTTTTTACTCGCAGCCTCGCTAAATTAGTAGCTCATTTAATTTTCCTCCCCTATATTGTCCCTGTTTTCATATAAATGAAATATCCCATCTGTTTTGTAAATCACAAACAGCCCAACTTTCATTTTGTAGTTCAGACCCTCTCCTGATGCGTTGCAGACAAACTGATGCCTCAGCAGCAGCTCTCAACTTCAGCTAAAAACTGGATTGTGCATGGATTAAAAATTACGTGTTGCTATTCACCTGGAAAGCAAAGAGAAGAAAATATCCTTTGTGTTTAAATAATCACTGTGTAACAAACCCCTCAGTTCAGAGAGGGCAGACATTCAGCTCATCCAGTTGTGACACACAGAATCTGTCAGGTTGCATTATTGGCTGCACATCTGTGCCCAGACAACATGAACACATGGCAGATGATCATCACCTGTCAGAACATGAGGAACTGGAAGGTACCCACAGCCCACAGCTGACACGGGTGTAAATAGGT
Source organism: Serilophus lunatus (assembly GCA_013399895.1). Taxonomy (NCBI): domain Eukaryota; kingdom Metazoa; phylum Chordata; class Aves; order Passeriformes; family Eurylaimidae; genus Serilophus; species Serilophus lunatus. The sequence goes on from VXBA01002779.1 coordinate 443,572, forward strand.
CAAAGGACCTGCTGTTTCACAAGTGCCTAACTCATGGAACTTGCTGCCATAGGATGCTGTTCAGGACAACAGCAGAAATAAGATTAAAACAAATAAAATCATTAAATGAGGGAGAGATTTGGTGATTGCTATAACACAATGCTCCAGATGTACCTTTTTATTGGTAACTACCCGGCTATGAAAGGAGAGAAGCAGCCCAGTGCCCAGTACAGAATGAATAATTACATCCCGTGGTTTTAACTGGATTAGGACCAGGAGAGTATCCACCAGCACTTAATACTTCCACACAAGCAGAAATTGAGTTGATAAATGGCCAAGTGGTATCTTGAATAAATCCTACTCACTAACTACAATCTCCCTTTTTCATTGACTCCGGGTCTCCCAAATCAACACGTCAAACCATTAAGGATAAATACAAAGCAGAAAGTGGATTATAACAGTGCTTTCTACCTTTTAAAAGCATTTATGGGTTAGGTAGGAAAGGCAAAAAAATAGAAAAACTAAAAAGAGTACTACCTTTAGTTTAGATTAAACCTCTCCAGGAACAAGAGAGAAGAGCCAAGTAACACTGTCTGGGCACAGTCCATTCACAAAATGTAATTTCATTGCAGGTACAGTGTTTGTCCACTGACAAAAGGTCACAAGATCAAAGCAAGCAATGTACCATTTATCCTGCTCTGTTACAGATACTTTCTTCTCCAACAGAGCTTATAAAGCAAAATCATGACTCAAGTGTCACAAATAATACCTGTACAGATTTTTCAGTAACATAAACTGGCTGTACAAAAGTCAGTCTCCACTGTATCAGTCTGTATCCCATTTTCAAGTCTGCTCTTGTCACAGAAAAAGAGGGACTTGACAGTTCCATGCATTTGAAAAAGAGTACCCTCAATTCACTGAATTTTTTCTTGAAATTCTTACAATACTGTGAAGGGCAAAGAGCAATAACTACTTTTAAAAATCAGTTTATTCCAAACTACCAGTATTTTTCAATCAGCAGTTAAAAAACCCCAGAAAGATTCTGTATCTCAGAATGTGCATTTTTGTAGTGAAAAGAAAGCTGGGCGATTTCACATCAGCATCTTCATTTTGCATGGAATGATTTTATAGCAAATATAAGCCCTACTACTTCATAAAGTTCACTTTTCTGTGATGAGGCACATATTCTGCTCTGTACAGAAATTACATTTAGCACTCACTTGGCAGGCCACTGTCTAACACCTCATCTAATTTAGAAAAATTAACCCAAAACCAATAAAAAGCGATTTTTTTTGTGAAGCACTAAATGTGAAACCAAAGCCTTCCCTTCCAAACACTTACGCCTCGTCAGCATGTTTTAATATAAATTTCCACCCTGCCTGTCCTCCCCTGAGGCAATGCATATATGACAAGATTTCAGAGCATGTTTTAATGGGATTTTCCAGTCAACCAAAAATCAAATTGCACAGAAGTTATGAGAGAGTCATAAACACATATTTCATCTTATTGAATTATATGGTAACTAGGGAAAAGATAATGAAGCACAACTCTTTTACAGATTTTATTAAGTTTTCTGTCACACTGGGAAATTGCATAAAGAGAGTGCATGGAAGTTGTACACCACCAGAATCCAAAGAACAGCTGCAGTAAAAGAGAAGGGTAAACAGGACTGCACATCAGGAAAAAACCATTTTAAAAACTATTATGGCCCTCTCTTAACAGCCAAGTCCATTATCCGTTATACCAGCTTTACCTGAATTTCCAAATACAGTAAAACACACACATTATTTTACTGCACTGTTTTTAATGTTTTCTGAGTAGGATTTGAACAAACCTCCACATAAAAGTACTCCAGCTCATTCACATGTTTGGAACACAGTAAAATATGATGATTTGGCTTCAGTCTTGAAGAGGGATTTCTCCCCCTTTCCTTCCACTGTTACTACCTCCCCTTTACTGGGGTTCAGACCCTGATGTGGGTGGATGCAGTTCCATGCTCCGCACCACAGCTCTGCCCCTCTCCCACTGACCTCCCTCTTGTCCTCCACCCACCCTCTGCTCTCAGCGAGGGTCACAGAGAGGAAATAACATTCCAGACCGACCTGCCACCAAAGCCAACCCAGTGGGGAGCTGGTTTTGTACCACTCCTTAGTTACCTTGTAGCCTCAATAATAAATTTCTTTGGGTTTAGTAAGACTGAAGCCAAGGATCGATTTTTTCGTTTCAAACGGATGTAATTCTGTAAGAACGACTAAAAATCAAAAATTGAATACATCAACAGTATTTCTTTTCAAGGGGTGGTAACAGAGTTTTCCTATTCTGAGGTTGTTGTCCTTCAGGAAAAAGGGCTTTGCATCTGTCTGGGTTTCCTCATGTCTTCTAGTCCAACAATTGTCCCTATCGGTCCTTTCCAATCAACTACTACAGAACAGTAGAAAACCATAAATTCATGGAAGTTTTCCTAAAGGAAGCACACTGGCCTAGAGGATGAAGGCATTTTGAACACTGTAACTCGAGAGAAGACCAGAAGATGAATTAATAACTAATTCAAACTGTCATTTATGAAGAAATAAATATTACAGCAAAGACCTAAGTCACAGCTGATAAATCACACAGCATAAATCCATATGAAATAAAGCTGCAGGAGTCCCAGCAATCACAAAACTGCCAGTACCAGGTCATACTTATAAAGGGTTTATAATGCACTTTACAGCATTGTGAAAACACTCTTGCAGCTCCCAAAACTAAAAGAATAATTCTGCTGTTACTCTTCTACTCTTTATGAAGTGATTCAGTACAATACCCATTCTGCTTGAGTAGGAAGCACAGAAAAGTATGTAGAGGATGCTCCCTTTGAAAATCAGCTTCAAAAGATTTAGGGCAAAAAAGTTTTACACATAATAAAGTTCCTAACAGTGATATGCCAAATTAATGTGTCAAATTTGTGCGTGTGCAATTAACTGTATTTGAAGATATAATTTATCTTAGTTGTGTTAAGAGCATACACTGAATTAAAATAAAGTTAGCTCTTAGAAACTTCATTCACAATTGACAGTTCCTCTACAGAATCTAGCATACCTAATATTTTGTTCTTAGAAGATTTAAAGGGTGTTTCCCCACACCTCACGAAGCTGAACACCTACTCCAGCACACAGAAAATGTGGAGGAGTGTTCTAATGCAAAGAAACACATCACATACATTTTTCAGATCTGGTAACTCATTCACATGTATAACACATTGCAGAAGTCATTGGAGAAGTCCCAGACATGTTGCCCATCAGCCACTGCATCTCCACCTTCTGTGTTTCTCCACCCACACAAAAAATTGCATTGAATCATAGAGCAATCCAGGTTGGAAGGAACCTCAAAAGATTTGTCTGGTCCAGCCTCCTGTGGGAAAGGGAGCCCTGACGAGGTTATGCAGCATCCTTGTCCAACTGGATCCTGAAGACCTCCAGTGGTGGGGATTTCACCATGTTCCTGGGGAGGTTGTTTCAGTGAATGACTGATCTCACTGTAAAGAATTTCTTCTATTGAGATGAAAACTTTGACCAAACCTTTGCCAAGAGTTCCTAAAGAATGGCCACAGTGCAAGTGCTTTGATACTTCCATCTGAGAAAACTGCAGATCTGATGAGCTTGTAGTTGGGCACTTCTTGACAGTGTACCCTAAGTGGCCTTCCCATAAAAGATGAGTTTGTGAGAAAATGTGAACATTCTCAGTTTGACACCAAGGACTGTTGACCAGGTTCTTGGCCCTTTTGAGGGACTTCCTTGTACGAGCAGTTTTGCTGCAGTTCTTCAAAGGCCTCAGCAGAGGAAGACACTGATACCCTGGTGCTTCACACCTATCAGCTCCAGCTAAAGATGCTGTCTGAGAAGGAGTCCCACACACACACAGGCACACAGTCCCACCCCTTCCCAGAGCCAGTACTAGTCCTGGCTGGAAAGCCCCAGTGGAAAAGCCTTTTTTGTCCATGTGTGTCCAGTACGTTTGTTTTACAATAAAACAGATCAGCTCCCTGGCTCAGTTGAGTGCAGCGCATTCAGAGTGCTGGTGTCAGCACCAGGGAAGCAGTCAAAACACAAAACCTGGCAGGGATGGAGTGGGAAAGGAAGAACTCCTGTTTCTGGCAGCAAGAGAAGCTTAGATCACCTAAGCTGCTTACACAGCCACACACTCAGTGTGCCATGCCTTTATTTTGCTGCTGCCTGCAGCTCTGACAACCAACAGTAACAAGCAGAAAACAGCACAGAGAGAGTCCGTTCCATTTCTGATATTCAAAACTGCTCAGCAGTTCTGAAATGAAATGTCATGGGCTGTGCTAATTCCAGCTGCCACAGGAGAAATCTATAGGAAGAACTGCAAGAGATTTAGATAATAATTCTGCTCAGACCTCATTTAACCCTCCCCCATTGCCATGGGAATGAAGACTAGGGAGAGAAAGTTAAACAGAAAGTTGTTTCTCCCGGGTTTTGTTAGCAAATAGCTCGAAGAGTAACAGTCTGCAAATAAAAGGTGAAGAATAAATACAAGGTCAGTAAATAAACCTGGAGGTACAGTCAGGTGCCAAAGTTCACATGTCTGATAAAGCCACTATTTATGAATTTTCCTGGTAGGATTCCATAAACTGCCTCACATCAGTGAGCCAATAAATTCACACATTTTATGAGCCATTCTTCAATGCCAAGCAGGAAACACTTAGAAATATAGATAATAATTAATATTACAGTTTAGACAGTTGTGATTAACACTTCATCTAGCAAAAGGGATTTTAATGAGGAATTGCTGTAAAGTGAATCTTGAAACTAGTCCATGCCATCTATTGTTACACTACAGGAAAACAAAGAGCTCAGCAAAACAGGAACATCCAGAATTACAACAAAAGGGTATAACATCTTGGTGTAAACAAAACACCAACAGAAAAATCTCACTTATGCTACAGTTCTGGAAAAATACAGATGTTTTGGAGCTTCAGGCAACAAAATGAGTACTTCACCAAGACTAAGAAGTTTCATCTGTGACAAACTACTCCAATCCTACACTACTTCACATGGTGCCTCTGGATTTTAGCCTCACTCAATTTGACCACTCTTGGAATAATCATATTGGTACAGACTGACAACCAACATGAAAAAATAGAAGCATGTTGGGTGTGTGATCCTAGAAAATGAGATGTCAACTTCCAAAAGTCATTTCAGAAGTGACATGAGAAGGCTGATTCAAATGGTTTAAATTAAACACTCCACTGGGCAGGTCCACAGCACAGTGTAAAGTGCAGAAGGAAAGCAACCTCAATTCTTGCAAGATGCAATTGCAGGATAATCTGTCTCTCTCCCATCCACTCTTAAAAAAATAACACATCTATACAAAGCAGCATTTTTGGTTTGAAAATGGGCAACACTTCTTGCATTGCTGTATTTTCCAGGAATCTCAGCCCTGAATGTTAATTCCAATATGTTTGGTTGTGCAAACATATGCCTTGTCTGATTTCACAAATTTACTTCTGAACAGATGCTTCATTTTTATCCAAAATTAGGTAATCATTATGTAAAATGTCCTTAACATAAAAAAGAAGCAACAACCTGAAATACACATAAAACAGCTCTCAACAAATATGCTTCCTTAGCAAGCCAAAATCCATAGTGTGATTTTAGGTGGTTAGGATGTAATTTCTTTAACTTCCAGCAAGAAGACAGGCTTCACTTTTGAAATGTAGCTATTTCAATAATGGTATTCAGCAACCTTGATTAAAACACAGATTATTTGACAATCAGTACCATCAAAAGTGTTGGCAATAAAAGAATGGGTTAAGTCTATTTCAGACCTCACAAATGTACATCAAAAAATGTACATCAAAATTTTACTCAACAAGTAAATCAAACAAAGGTAAACAAGGAAAGGGCTGGGTATTGTCAGATTAGATTTTAAAAGGTCAAATAGTTACCAACATCTGAACTCAAAAATAGCTGGCAGGAGAACAGAGACAGACATTAGGTCATTCAATCCACTCCCTTGCCAGGTCTGTAGGGTTCTCTACTTGCACACTGCAAGTGCTTTTGTTTATCATGTGGAAGAGGAGAGGAAGCAAGGGTGGGGGGAAGAAAGGAGATTGTCTTTGGAGGCTGAAGCAAATCAACCATTAAAGAAACAGGAACCAGAGAAAAGCAGCATCCTGGAAACACGACTGATGGGAATTCACAAAAAAGTAGGAGGACAACCAGCTGAGAAGTTCAGCATTGAGAAAGTGAAAGTAAAAAGCTGTTAACAGAATGGTGCAAAAAAACTCAAAATGTTTCCTATAGACATCTGGTATCATTTGTTGAGTAAATGGGAAGAAATGAAGCATGTAGGATTTGCTGGAATAATGGAAGAGGGAAGAGGAAGGGCAAGGTAGTGTAGGTTTTTCCCAGTACTCATACTTGGGTTTAGCAGTACCAAGCATATCTCTTGTTCCCTGACCATCCAGCTCTTTTTCTAAGAGCCAGGTAAGAGTCAAAAGTAAGCCAGATAAGTTTTTTTCTTAACCTGATTCATTTTGTGATCTGTCTCACCAGATGAATATGGAAATGGTTCCACCATCACAGGTCAGGGAGGTCACACAAGTAGGCAGAACAAAATGATGAACAAGAGGATCACAGGAAAAGAGGTGCTTAAAATGACAGAGCAAATAAAAATTGTTCACAATGCTGTAGTCAAAAGTTATCACTGCCCTGAAATACACTTTTATCCTGCTTTTGCCATTGAATTTATTGATGACTCTAGATAAATTACCTAAAAATGCTGTTTTGATGTGGGCACCAACCACACACAGTTTTTTTAGGGATATATCTCCCAAAATCCAAGTTCTTGACTTGCAAAAGCAGTATAGGCTTAGACCAGATATTCTATTTAATTGCACGAGTGCATTTAATATAAACCAGGATACTGAACTCAATACCCTGAAAAAGATCAGATCCTACCTGGACCAGATTTGGTCTCCATAATTTTGTCTTTCATTCTTCATGTGAAATGGGAGGATGACTTCCTTGTCTCAGGAAAGTTTTGTTAATTAAGGGGGGAATTTGTCAAGTACTGAGATACTGTGGTGGTAAGCACAACAGAAGGAAATTTGTAATTCCACAGTCAAAGCAGGACTGGATGTAGATTTGAGTCACACTGAGGAAATGTCTTGACATCAAACCAAAGCAAAGAGGGTGAAAACAAAACACTTCATCTCTAACACCTCGAGTACAACAGGTTTTTTTATGCAATAAACAACACATTATTACTTAATAGAAAATTGTAGTTCAATCTAAATGTATGAAGGGGCTGAAATAAAGCTAACATAAAAACACTGTTGGGAGATTCTGGAAACGACACTATTATTACTCTGTGACTATCCACTTCTAATGAAGGAAAACTGATGTCACCAAGATATAATCTCAACACCTACACGGATTATAAGCAGATGCAATGCTTTGCTGTTTTGAGCCAATACATTAGTTGCACACAAACTTCTGGATGAACTTGTGTGAGGAAGGGGCAATAATTCATGTTTCACCCACAAACTTCCTGTTATTTACTAATTCCAAAAAGAGATACTCAGCAATTCCAGGCTTCAGCAGAATCTGTTCTGAGAAATAAAGTCTTCTAGTCTAAGAGAGGTTGAGGTGAGATGGCTGGACACACGACTAAAACAATCTCACTCCTGTTTCCATGCAGTACTCTTACAGCAGTTCCCTGTGTCCTCTTCTCTGGCTTCTAATCTCACTCCCCTGGTCCAGTAAGAAATACTCCTGCAATCTCACCTTTACTGGATAAGTCTCCTGAGACTGGTTGTCACCTCTTGCACTTGTAAACCTCCCCCACAACTGCTTTATCAATGGCACTCCCTTCTGCTCAACACAAGTGCCAGAATGCTCAACATCACAGTTGCACAACCCCTTTACACAGGTGTGTCTCCGCCTATGTGTATACATTAAAAAATTTTTACAAACGTTCCTGTTAATTTACTTATGACAAATATAAACTCCCTCCCCATCACACATTTCCTTGAGCCAGTACAAGCATCCCTATGGCAGTGCAGAGAAACAGATGTGAACATTAACTAGGTTAATCAGCAAAAGTGTTTAAAAGGTCACCGTGAATCTGTGGGTAAATGCTCCGTGTCGCTTCACCCCGCTGCTCTAAAAACACTGGTGGCAGCAAGAGGAGAAGATGGTACACAACGTGGCAATGAGTAGCCAGGCTGCAGAAAAAGCACAACTAGGGTTGTTGGGGTTTTTTTTAGTAATAGCCAAAAGTAATAAAAAAAATTAATGTCTTGATTTTAATCTAGAACACCAACATCTGCATAACTGCCCCCCCTTTTCTTCCCGGACTTAACTATGAAAACTGGTCATTCTTCCAAGTGTCTTCACGTGCTTATTGCCTTCTTCCCTTTACTCACTGGCTCCATTCCTCTCAGTTTTGTTCCAAAAGAGCCTTCCCCACTGCCTGCTCTCTCACCCCTCAACCAAAGCAACACTCAGCCCCAGTTTCGACGGTGCCGAGGCTCCCTCTGCCCCTGCTGCTTCCCGTGGCTATGGATCAACTGTCCCCTTGCCAGGCGGAGAGGGTCCATCAGAGCCGGGCAGGGTCCGGTTCATTCCCCCGAAACACCTTCCCAACCCCAGCATCTCGCACCGCAGCTCCCGCACAAGGGAGGGGGGGGCTCCGGCTGACCCTGCCCAAGGCAGAAAGAGTTTTAGGAGGAACATGAAAACTTCAGACGGCTGCGGGATTGTTTTGGTGGTGGCGTTTTTTTAAAACTTCGGAGGAAAACGCGCCAGGCGTCCGTTCTGGAGACAGCCGCCAACTCCTCCAAAAAAAAAGAAACCCCGCAGGACTCTTCCTTTGTTCGCTACACTCCCCGCATTTTCTCCCGCGGCTCAACTGGAAATGGCACAAACCCGGCCGGAGAAGTTTTCCCGGACGGCTCCCGGCGCCCGGGACACGTTTCACTCCGTCTCCCCTTCCCGGGGTGTCGCCGGCGCAGCCCCGCGCCGGACCCCGAACCGGGCACCGCCCCGCCCCGGGCAGCCCCTTCCCGGCCGCGGACACCCCGGGACACACCGCGACACTCAGCGCAGCCCCGCACTCACCGCCGCCGCCCGGGCCGAGGCTCCGCTGCCGCTGCCGGTGCCGGTGCCGGGGGA
>VXBA01002779.1:453067-478291 GCA_013399895.1 Serilophus lunatus
CCCCCCCGGCTCCCCCATCCACCAAAGCGTTTCCAGCCCTACAGTTCATATCCGTTTATCTGTATCACGGAATCAATGAGGTTGGAAAAGATCTCTTGAGATCGTCGGGTGCGACCTGTGGTCCAACACCACCGAGTGTATTCGAGTGCCACGTCCAGTCTGAAACTGGACGGGGACGGTGGTTCCACCGCCCCCCTGGGCATCCCATTCCAACATCCATCACCGCTTTGGGGAAGAAACTCCTCCGAGCGCCTAAGCTGTATAGATAGGTGCCGTCGTTTCTTGTGGTAGGGAAGTCACGCACACAAACACACTGGAAATTCTGGTCTTTGAGGCAGAGCTACAAATTATGCCAAAAGTCTTGATTTTCCCCTTCACTGTGCTCCAAGGCTGGCTACATAAGGCTGTGGGTCTTGTTTCCCGAGGGTCTGGGCCTTCAGATGTGTTTGGATCTCACAGCTCTGGCAAGTGCATTTCAGGAACCCTAAACCCCTTGTGTACTGCACTGACAATTACAGGTTCCACTTTAAAAATTTAATTGGATTCTTTACGCTGCCCAGAATTCATCTGAAACCATAGAGCGTGACAGCTTAATTTTGTTTGTGACTAGTACCTTTATTTTTGCCTCTATGATTTTTAATGACTGTGTATGGAAAGAGGATAAAGCTCCTCAGAAAATTCTCAGCAAATTAATAATCCCTACCTGACTTCAAAGGTGCTGTTGTCAGTGGTGCAATGGCCTGGTTATAAATATCTTAGGAACGATTCACAAAAATAACACCTTGGCTTGCCAGAAGAAAGATTGAGTTCTAAATGGTGTGGAGCATAAAATACCATTTATTCTCTGAAGCTCTCTATAAATATGCAGTGGTTTTTGACATTTTCATTACTGCTGTCTTCATATTCAATGCCTTGTGGCTTCAGTATTAGTGGATTACTATATTGTATAGCAATGCCTTTTACCTTTAATTTTATATTAACAGACAGATGACAACCATCAAAAAAGGAATGGAGTAATGGTACAGTCACAGAGATGTTGAGGGAACTGAAAGATGTGTCTCAGCCTCTTCAATGGATCTTGACCTATAATAAAAGTTAATACTTTCATATATATCAACTGAGAACTCACACTGAGACCATCAGGTTTTACACAAAAGAAATTACAGTAATGTATCTGACAGTTCTTTGACAAAATTATGTAGAAATTCAAATCCCCAGATTTAATGGGAAACAAAATACTTCTGCTCTTTTGAAAGTTTGTTGAGGCCCTGACAACAGAGGGTCATCAGTGACCATGGAGAGAAGCACAGACCATCAGAGCTTAGGTTTCCAAGAGAAGTGAATTTACATCTGCCTTACTTTGGAAGGCAGGAAGCTTTCCTCTAATAATTGACAAATGCTCGTTACAGGTTGTTTGAATACACTGTATTCAATCACATCTGTTTAACTTAATAGCAGGTGGTTGGGAAATAACCAGGAAAGGCAATAGATGAAAAATTTATTTATAAGGGTCAGGAGATAATATTTAACTTAATAATTATGCAGTACTTTCTTCCTCGATTCCAGATGCATTGCACAGTTTGTTTGTGAAGGATGGGAGCCAAAAGCTTAAAAGGGCAGTGGAAAAGTTAGAAAACACTGTGAACAGAGGACAAGAAATGTCATGGATGCATTGGAAGAGAAAAAACTATCACTGAGCCTTGCTGAAAGGAGTGGAGGCATAAAAGCAGACCAATACTTGAATAAAACACATTGGGGAATCTTACAGTTTTACAGACTTGCTGTTCAGAAATGAATCAATTTTTAAGTACTTAAAAAAATTTAAAAATTTAAATTGGACAGCTACTTTTTCCAAGGTGGAAATTCCAGATAGAAAGAAACGCATTATTATGGATAATAGTTTTGATGTGTAAGTATTGTTGGATTTTTGACAATGAGTTCAAATCCCAACTCTCCTACTTTGAATACTTCAGGTGAGGAAACATTTGAATCCCACTTCCTGGAGATGTTTTGCATTATATAAATTATTAAGTGTTCACAAGAACAGCAGTAGTAAACTCACTTGAAGGTCCTAACTTCCTCTTAAGCTCAACAATTCTCATTTCTCAAAAAAATTTCTTAAACCTCAGGGTTTCTTTCCCAACTTCTGTCGTGGTACAGAAATAATTTTGAATTTTGATGTCATAGCTGCTTTAATTTGTAAGAGTAAACAGAGATTTGATTTTGAAATGATTTTCATAGGCAATTCCACAGTTGCTTGTAACTCCAGGGTACATTCAGGAGGTTCACTCCTAGATCATGATGTGATACAAAAGTGAGAATCCAGTCAGACCTTGCTGAGGTGAATTGTTTATCATTTTAATGCAACCCAAGAGCAGGACAAGGAGAAGAAGAAATGTTTTGTCTGAATGGAGGTGGAAATCCGAAAGCTATTGCAGTAAAAGAACTGACAAGACTTAAAAAAAAATTGAAGGGAGCAGAGTTGTCTCTAGCACAATGACTGTGAATATACTGTTTCCCAGGAAAACATATTCTAATATATAACCTAAATTTAGGCACAGCATGTGCATACAGAGAGGAAGTGTACCTTACAAAGTCATCTTATTTTTTTTGTATGTAATATGATGTGAGTGAAGGTATTTTTAAATACAGAACTTGCTTGAAACAAGTAAAGAGGGAATATATAAAGTATGATTTATTGCCAAGGATTATTATGAGTGCTGTCTTTCAAAGTCACGTTTCAGTTTTCCTGTTTATGCTGTGCATTGTGTTTGCACAGCTCACTTGTACCCTGCTCTGGAACATTTCTCCAGATGTCACACTTTTTACATAAATGCAACTGGTTTATTATTTCTTTGTCATCAAGCAAAGCAAACAAATGTAAAGCCAAAAGGTTTCTAAAGTGCTGTGTCACATGCAGCTCTAATGTCCTCATTACTCAGTATTTCCTGCTCCGTGACTTTCTCTCATCTCCTGGCAGATGAGATTGTAGGGGGTTAGTCTGATGACAAGGAAACCCCTTTTTATCCCTTCATTTTGGTTCACCATCTAGTTTTGGAACTCCTTATGTAAGAGTGCAAGATGCAAAGAATCAATTACCGGGGAGGGAAACCATAAAATACTTTCCAGCATATTCAGCCATTTACCCCCCTCCAATCCTTCTGCCCTGCGATCTTGGAGCAGTGTTCCTCTCAAACACATAGGGCTAAATAAGCTGGTCTTTAGAGCACATTTAAGATGTCTCTTCTTCAGGTGGAGGGGTTGGTCAGTGGTGGCAGCATCAATGAGGGATGTTCACAAAGAGTGGCACCTGTACTCAAGTTGCCACCCAAAATCTTCACCCCAGCAGGCTGCACTAAGCAGCTCTTGGAACTAACACTACATGAACAAATTCTACACTCCTGGGCTGCTTTCAAGTGTGTTAAAATATCACTGTGTAATACATTAACTCAATTCAAATATTTTAGATTTTTTTATAATCCTTCATTATTTCAACAAAGCAACGTTGGAATGTTTAGTGTTCTGAATGACTGCCCACATCTAAATAGCTTTGTGCTTTCAGAAGTTAATTTGTGGTGTGCTACACTTCTTTCCCAAACATTGACAGGATTTGATGTGTGTTCCAGGTGTACTGTGAATTGCTCAGAAAGTGCCATTTCTCACCTGTGAATGTGTTCACCCGATCCTCTGTAGATCACACAAGTTGATCAAAGTGCAGTTGATCAAAGCCAAATATTACAAAGTAATTGCAAGTGTGTTTCTGTTCTGTAACTGCAGTATGGAGAGCAGGCTGCATTTACGTCCCATACAATTGTTTTTATTGATTGTGACCTCCATATGGCACCTGTGAAAGTGTCATAATCATTTTTCTGACCTTGAGCATTTCTGTACTGCATAATTTCTTCTGTGTTGAAATAAATAAAGGGGAAAAGAAAAATAAATAAAGGAAAATTTTAAAAAGAAAATATGTCTTTCAGCTGTGCAGTTCTTCCCTACACATTAATAACCACCCCTCTTCCCCTGACCCAGCACTGTATGACATGAATCTACAAGTTATTTAAGTCAGCAGTGGATCTTGGAACTGAAGATTACATGCCCGGATCCCTACTGGGGCAACAAAATAAGCAACTTTCTAGTCAGGGTTTTGTTTCTTACTGGATAAGAATGTGAGAATATTCATAACATCTAGAAGAAAACCAGTTTATGAAATAATACCGTTCTTAAAAGAGAGTCCAATTCCCATAGTATTTTTGGAAATGAAAGATTTTGGAAATGAAAGATTTTGGATTCACTGTGCTCTATGACTTTGTAATATGTTTTTGTTATTTTAAGAAGAGAAGAAGAATAGGAAAGAGGTGAGTGATTTATTATTTTATAACACTATGCAAGGCTTTTAAAAGTCCATTTGATATAAAAAATAAATAAGCAACTATGTTTAAAAGGACTGTTCCAGCAATCTCACCATCCCTGTACCACCACAAGCAACTCAGATTTCCTTTCTGTGGTTTGCAATGTCTCTCCAGAACTTCTCAACAGAATAGTATCCTTGCTATGCATTTTTTTTTCCTTACAATCTGTTCTGCTGACAATATTGTTGACAATATAGATCTGATACACATATTTAGTGACAAGGCAAGCATATAGAAAGAGCAAGTATCCCAAGTATAAAAGTCGACATAAATTTAAATGTCTGGAAATTGACTTTGTTACTTCATACTGCCAGAATTCCACTGACACAATCTTATAAGAAGCAGCCCTGTGTGCCTTCTGATTGTAAATAAAAGTCTACAGAGGATGACATTTATTCTGTACAGTTCTCAAGTACATGTCTAGAATTTATTCACAACATAGTTCTGACAAAATCCTTTGTTTGTGTTATAATTCTTCTAAATGAGAGACCTGATTAGAAGACCCCAGCTTTTTTCTGGGCAGAACAGGGTGAGACCAGATAGATGTCCTGCCATTTAGAGAAAGACATTAAAAAATTAAATTCCATTGTATTTTATTTTTTTTTAATGAAGATGAGGCTGGTCAAACACTGGAACAGGCTTCCTAGAGAGACTGTGGAGGTTCAATTCTTAGAGATGTCAAAAATCTGAGAGAACATGACCTTGAGCAGCCTACTAGATGATCTCCAGCAGCACCTTCCTGCATCAGCTGGTTTGTGCTTCTGTCTCCAGATCACTTCCATGCAAATGGCAGTTTTGCAAAGATAATTATAATAGTAGCGGGTCAGTGGACTGGGCTAGATCTTGCATTTGGAGCCAAGCTGGATGACACATGTTTTGAGTAAAAGGATGAGGAACTAAGTACATGGTGTAGCTGCAATATGAAGGTAGAGGCCTGGTTTTATGGTACCAGGGTGCAGAAGGCAGCTGCCACTGGATAAGGACCAGAGAGGAGGAGCTGAGTGGAAGGGTGTTTGTACAACACGCTCAGATGCCTCCTGGTCCATGGCAGAAGCCACCAGTGAGGCCTCCTGATGCTCTTCCTGCCACCCCATGGTTTTGCTACTACCATCATTTCATAGGCAGCCCCTGCTCCTGGTGGAGGTGTTACAAGACACTGGGGCGCTCCAGGCTCTGGCATCTAAATTGTGCCTATACTGGAATCACTGCCCAGTTTAAATCAGCAACTGTTTCACAGCCATCTGTGGCTAATCCAGCTGAATGGTCAAAAGGGAGAGATGAAATAGATGTTAATGTCAGAAAAAATGTGACTGTGTGTGTTGGGAAAGACAGGAAGCACTGTGTTAGAAGCACTTTAGGGAATAAGAGGCTTTCCTTGGACTGCACCCAGGCTTCCATGGAATCACAAGGGCTAAGCTTGTCTATCACCATCAGTGAGGTCATCATTTGCCTTTGGCTTATCCTTCTTAGCACTGCAAAGAGCAAGTGGCTTGCATGTGTTCATTCAGAGTTTATTTTGAAATGTCTTAACTATTGTTTCTAGATTGCCAGGGGAATTGTAGGATGACACTGGAGGATTATTGCAGTTTGAGTAATGTTAGCTTGTTTCTACATGGCTAACAGCCATATTAGCAAATAACTGATTTGTGGTCAGGAGCAGGAGGAAAAGTAGATTTAAATTTCAAGATAATTTTTTGTAAAGATGCACCCTTCTCACCTTGCTTTAACTTCATAATATCCACATTGGAGCTGGATTCAATAGTGAGTGCTACAAGCTGTTCTAATGAGCACTCCACAGTTTGCATCTCCATGGTTGATTTGGAAGAGTGGTAACCATAAGCCCCTCAAGAGAAGAAAAAAAGAGTACAGGAATAGGAAACTATGTCAGATGACTGAAGACGAAAGTTAAAAAATTACGTGGATGATGCCTTAAGGGGTATGCTTAATATTTTGGGGATTCACTTTAGCTAGGTAGCTGAAGACCTTGAAATATTAAAGGCCCAGAAGGGCCTGTGTTCAAGATGTTAGCATTCTTCTGTGTAGATAAGAGGGGTGAGTTAGGCCTCCCAGGCCTCCCAGAGGCAGGACCTGGATGGGGACAGGTAATAAAGAGCATTCTTGTTGGATGTTTAATAGACGTAATAGTAAGATGGACTTTAGCTGGACAATATGATGGGTAGTAACTAAAAAGGTTATAAATATGGGGAAATTGTTATTCTTTCTGCCTTTGGATCACTGGACATTTACCAGTAAAGCTGTTCTTCCTTCACCTCTGCAAACTGCATGTTTCTCTCAATTCTCTTATCTCACCTACAGGCAACATGGAGGTGAGGGATCTAACCAGGGTTATAGAGCAGTAATATGCAGAGAGAGTCCAAACAACAAAAAGGGTAATGAGAAGTCATTCTATAACCATGTTAATGACTAAAGGAAAACCTAGGAATGGTCTCTCTACCACTTAATGAAGGGGAAGAGCAACAGATGTGTGGAGACCAGTTACCAATAGTTCACTGTCAATGAGTTTCTAGTGACTTTGTCTGTAGTCCTGGTCCATTCAGTGAGTGATAAAGTGGAAAAAATTCTTATTACATTGTCAGATAATATGTGGGAAAATTTCAAGTATGCTTGAGGACAATAATCCTGAAAAACTGAAAAAAAATAGAGAATGATATTCTATAGAAACAAATGAAAAGTAATATACTTGTGCAGTATATATACATATATTGTGGAGGTGAACTTAATATAATTTTGGGGAATGGATAAGCATTCAGAAGCCCTGAATTAAAACAGGATATTTGGACATCTCTTCATAATACCTATTAATACAACGTATCTCCAAAAAATGAAAAAGGTATCAAGCTATTAGAGAGTGTCCAAAGGAGAGCTATGAAGATGGGGAATGGTCTGGAGAGGAAGCCATATGAGGAGTGGCTGAGGTCACTTGGCTTGTTCAGCCTGGAGGACACTGAGAGGACACCTCATTGCAGCCCACAGCTTCCTCTGGAGTGAAAGAGAAGACAGGCACTGATCTCTTCTTTGTGGTGTCCAGTGACATACTCAAGAGAATGATCTGAAGTTCTGTCAGGGAAGGTTTAGGCTGAATATTAGAAAAAGCTTCTTCACCCAGAGGGTGGTTGAGTGCTGGAACAGGCTCCTCAGGGCAGTGGTCACAGCACCAAGGCTGACAGTTCCAGAAGCATTTGGACAATAGTCTCAGGCAGATGGTGTGGTTCTTGGGGCTATTCTGTGCAGGGCCAGGAGTTGGACTCCATGACCCTTTAGACTCAAGATATTCCATGGTTTTATGAGGTATCCTTGATAAGACCTGTAAGCAGAAAGGGTTTCCAAATTGATTGAAGACAACCTCAACACTCTCTAATGCCTCTTCGTCATGTAGGGAGATGTTAATACAAGGATTGGGGAAAAAAACAGAGATCTCTGATAAAGCCATGTAGTGTGGTGTCCTTAGCTATTGTTGTGCACAGTCCTGATGAGTGAGATACTCAGCCAACTTCATGAACAGCTCCTGCTTCTGTTTTCTCTTTGTGGGTTCTGAGCTTTCCTGAACCAGCCTCCTGCCAAGAAATGGACTTTGTGGACTTAGAGCATTTCCACTTGCAGTGTTCTAAAGGAACAGCTGTGTTTTCCCAGCCCTTTGCTGTTACATATCATTCCCTCAGTGCAACTTTGATGGTTTACTGTAGCACTTTTCTTGTCTGTTGTGGTGCCAAGTGAAACTAAGTTTTCATAAACATTCAGTGGCAATTTCGTGCAAACACATTTTATTTTGCTTTGCAGCTCTAAAACAGTATGTGTGTTGTCAACTGTTACATTCAGCTGTGAGGTGGCCCTTGCCAAGTCAGGGCTAGTAAAATATCAAGCTCTTTTAACAAACAGGGAAGTGTTATCATGCTCGTTACAGTTAGTAATGGTATTTTATCCAAAGTATTTGAAAACATTTGTTGTTTCCCCAAGGAAAAAAAATGTCACAAAATCTATGCTATCACACAGTCATTTACTGTATATGGACTTAACACCTAAGGAGATTTTACCAGATTCACTATATCAAAAGGATCATATTTTTATCCTAATTTTTAGCTAGCAGAACACTGTGTCCTTGAAATCAGATTTAAAATTGTGAGTGAGCAATAAAATGTATAGCAGCTTTTATATTTAGAATTTATTTAAAAAGTCTGGACCAAGACAAGTAGGCAGACATTTGAGTATTTCCTAGGTTGCCTTTTTACCACATTATCCCCAGTTTCTCAACAATAGTGCAATATAGGGACACCAATTCATATTTAGCTTGGAAACAAACATTTTTGCATTGTTGTCTGAAGTGCTGTATTTTTTATCTCCATTAAGCAAATGAATACTGTAAAAATAAATCCTGTTTCTTGCTTTTATATTCAATTTTTATGTTAAAAATTGTTTATATTAATCCTGTGTTGTTTTCCAGCGTATGTGATTATTAAATGAGAGATTTAAAAAATGCAGATAGGCAGTAATTTATTTGCTAGTTAAATACTGATTCGAAATCAGTGAATTTGTTCTTTGGTTTTTTCTTTCCAAATATAAAAAAAATCATAAGGATATTTGTATTAGCTATTTAAGATAATACAAAACAACTTTGATTTTTTCTGGGAACTCTCTATAAATTTATACTGTAATTGCATTTGTCTAATCCTTTCAGTTCAAATCATACAAATCATTAGTTCTGGAAACTATCAGTTAAAATTCATATTATTCAAGAAAAAGATATATTTCATTCATGTGGCCTCTGAAGTTATTGCAATGGAAAGATGTTAAGTATATCTTCTTCGATTTTTTATGCTCATGTTCACTTTGTGCCACCTAATAAGAATATGAACAAAATGATCTGTTTTTTTCTCAACTTGATTTTAGGCTTTACATACACATGCAGTCAGAAAGTTGTTGGCTTTATTTTATATATGCATCACAGAAAAATGTTAGTATTTTTTATCGGTCTCAGAGTATGCCTCTGTTCTTAAAATATTTAGAACTTAAATTTTGGCTCAAAATTGACCTCACAATATTCTTTAAAATTTCTAGATCAAGGGCACTTTGAAATATACTGTCTAATAGTTCCAGAAGACCAGTGCTGTAAGACTTAAATTAGAGGTCTGGTTCCACAGACAGCTAAGCTGATATAATTACTTGGTGTGACTGAAAGGAGGAGAACTTCCTTCACCTCTTTGTCTTCAAGTTCCTCCTTCCTCCAGATCTCCTCTATCCTTTTGGGTTATCTCAAACTCCCATCTCCATCTTCCTTCCTCCCTTTACCAGTTCTGACCATTTGGTGCATCGTTGCCACTCCTCTACCTTCTTCCAGCTCTGATGCTCCTCAGGCCTCACCCATAACTGGCAACAGCAAATTTTTGGTGACCCACCATGTGAAAATGAACCCTGTCCATCAGCACTGATAGACTTACGAGACATAGAAGTGACAAAGGTTTGGGGAGCGTTGTGTCCCCAATAGTCACCCAGAAAAATTACTTTAATCTAGAGGTTAGTTGTGCTGCTGACAGAAGGCCTCTGAGTTCTTCTGTCGCAGAGATGTGGTTTTCTGCGTTTCATAGGACAGAGAAAATCCTCCTGCATCCCTGATTTGTCGCTTCGAGTTAACACCACGGCAACTTCAAGGAAATAAATAATGCTAATCTATGTCCAGCACTGACTAATGAAATTAATTTCAGCATAAACATTTTTACACTCCATCAGCTTTCTTGGATGACTTCCTGGTGAAACAAAGGTGGTATATTCAGTACAGAATCTAATAAATGGGGAAGAATAGTTACAAGGTTTTGTTCTCCCTATTATAATGTCCCTGGCAACTGAAGCCGGGACAAATTTGATTGCAACAAGAAGCTCCTAATGAATTTGCCAAGGTGCTATTCCCAGCATGTTTCCCTAATGAGGCTGAGAAGCTGTGATTGAGGGTGGCATTATATTTATTCTACACACATAGGAACATCAATAACCCTCTGGAAAGATTAAGTTCCTTCCTAGCAGTATTAATGAATGCAAAATGAGGATTTTTTTTTTCCCACAAAGAAAGCAAATTAAGAAAAATCCACATGCACATTTGGTTCAAATCAGCACCATCAGTTTTCCATCCATTTTGCATCCCTTTATTCTTCTATCATTTAAGAAGTTAATAAATTTATTTTGTTTTCTGTTAAACTGGCTGTCTAAACAATCACCTTACTTAACAAAATTACACAGTAATTTTTTTAGAAATTATAAATATTCTCCCCATTAATGAAAAAGACTCACCCCTTCACTTTGTCTGAAGGAGCATAAACCTGCTGAAATACCTGATAACCTAATGCACCTTCAACTAGTTTTGGTTAATTTAGACGTTAAGGCATTAGGTTTTAAAATATCATAAGGGGTTTCTTTACCTTACTGTTAGCAAGCATTTAGACATTTGGATTTTTAGGCTTATTAAAATCAGGCTTCTCTTCTTCTTATTTGGAAGCCATACTTCTCAGAAAATGAATTAAATCCATCAGATCGTAATGGAACAACTGCAAGATCCTTACAATACTGTAAGATTCTTAATAAAATCACAATGTTTTTTAATAATTATAGAAAGGAATAAGAAAGTCATTCTTTCAAAGTCAACATGGTTTTTACATGAGAATATACTACTTTTTTCCTTATTTCTTTTGAGGTAGACTTGTAGGAAATCACTGGCATGGAAAAACATCTACAATTTGTATTGTAGTTGTTCACAGATAAAGTGTAAGTTCATTTTTTTCTGTATTGCATTGAATAGAAAATACATTGTGGAGGTTAAGCAAAATCTCTGAATCACAAAGTTGCTAAGGATGAGTGTTTTTGTCATAATTGGAGAGTATTATATACCATTTCTGTTGTACAAGAGGGACAAAATAACAATTGATGATGAATTGAGGATTTTTATTTTTTTTGAGAATGTAATGCATTAGCAATAACAGGTGCCTGGAAAGGGATTTTCTTGGGACAGCAGAACTCCAACAGCCGAGGTGTGGCAGCACCGAACTCCAGTGTAGGTGTAACTGAACAAAGGTTAAAAAGAAAACTGTGAAGAACAATTTTTCTTTAATGGATTTATAATCTTGAACATTGTAACTGATCACTTACAGAAATTATTAGAAGGGAAGTGTGCTTAGCAATGGGATCTATATTACCTACACAAGAACAATTAGAGGAACACTACTTAGATCAGTGTCAAGGTCCCAGAAGTCAGGAAAGCACAAGTGAGTTAGCCTATTTTACTTGTGTTATATGTAATTACATTCCCATCCCACTGAATTTGCAGAAGGTTTATCTAGCATGAGATTCTTCTTGTTTTCCCATAGCTATTTACAAATTAGGCATTTAGTCTAACCTAGATTTGTAGACTATCTTTCTGGTCAATGGAGGAAAGTAGTTGTCTCCAGAGGGTAATATTTGTCCTATCTGAAGACAGATATCTAGGATTTTTCAGAAAGGTAAAATTCTCAGCAGTGTCTTCATAGACTGATCCTTGATTGTTTTTTTTTTGTAGAGTAGAAATCTAAGATTTAAATCACTAAAGTTAGATGAGGTCTATTCCCTCCAAAGTACTGTATTTGGCTGCACACCGAAGCAAGAGGAAGAAAAGATACAAAATCTTTCTGAAATGTAATCTCCCATAGATGGCACACGTGTGGTTTCATCAGTCTGAGGGAGCTGCAAGAAGTATGGCAATTCAGCAACATTAGACACATTATGGACTGCAATTCCTTTCCTAATGAGACTTTACCAGTATGTGCAATCTGAGATTTTTTTTTTCCTTATTGGACAATTGAACAGATTTTCATGAGGTTGCAAAAGACTCTTCCCTGACAAAAATATTAACCTGCAAATAAAGGTCAAACTCCTGCACTAAAACCTGGAGAAAACAGAATGTTCAATATAAAGGCTGACAGGACTATTTCATAACACTGGCAAAACAATGTGATTCCCTTGCTGTAGTTTCACATGTGTGTGACTCGTTCGTCTTGGCTGAAATTTTCCAAATAAATCGTACAAACACCAGATATGAGGAAATTTCCTTGTAAGCAACTGTAGTTTGCATAATCATCAAACAAACACAAGATCTTTTAATAGCATATATTGGCCAGTCTGTATTAAAATTTTTTCCAGCTGCCTGTATTGCAATCAATTCCTAAATACTCAAAACATTACCCAGCTGTCTGGCAGACCCTCTGACTTTCATTATGTCCTGAACATTCAAAGTATATTGAGAAACTTTCAGAGAGCTTCCTGTTCTCCGGAGATTTAAACAACCCTACATCTTTTACAGGCAGATACAAACCCACTTTTATCACACTGTAAGTCAACTGGGAGCTGCGCTGATGTTTTAGCACATTGTTGAGCCAGGGCTGATATATTCTCACAGGGTTTATTAACTTTACCCCTTGACAACAGCTTTACATAGCTTCTGCCTTGGAGATGGCTTGTCTCCAGTCTCTCCAGACCTTGTCTGCCTGCAAGATCTGTGTAGAGGTGCCCATGGGAAAGAAGTTTAAAACTGCTGCCTGTCTTGCACACAGGGGAGGCTGCTGAGATAGTGCTCGTAGTATGAATATTAAATTTGCTTACAGCTGTGAGATTTCTTTTTGGCAGCTTCGAGGGATGTGGCTCCATTCAGAAATGCACACTGTGCAAATGCTGCTGCACATTCTAATGGTTTCCATTTTCTTAATACTGGGCACCCTTATGCACACTGCACAGAAACTGGATTATCAGGAACAGTGAAAACCCATAATGGGAGACATATGTCCCTTAAAATCCGACAAACTAAATAACTTACAATGGCTTTTACAGCATATATAATTTATTATCAGTCATATAGTCTCCCTCAGCTGTTACTCAGAGTTGACCTGCACTGCAGAGTTTTGCCAGCAGTTATTTCAGCTGCAAGTGTGAAAATAATCGTGCTCCCTTGTTGATAGAGCTGTGCTGCAGGAGAGACAGTGTTTGTTGGCTTGATTAATGTTGCAGGGGGAGAAAAAAAACAACACCCAAGTTGACAGAAAACCCCTTTTTAACAAATGCGCACTGCATCTTTGCTAGGCTGCTATACCAGAATAGCTGTGCTCAAACTGTGCAGTGTCCACAGAGACTGTAGGAGAGTTGAACTCTCAGAGATAAACAGTCTTTAAAAAGCAGTCAAAATGGAACCTACATTTCAAAGGAGGAATAATAATTTTGCTCATTGTGCACCGTAGAGAGGGTTACGCATCCTGTGAAACCCTGAATGTGTTGAATGCAATAGCATAGGCCTTGTTCTTGTAGGCACAGAACTAAATGCAGTATTCAGGCTGGAATTTATTCTTTGGCTCAAGCAGTCTCCATAGAACTAACCTGCTTATCTCTTCACATTACACCTTTTTTGTTTTCCAAAAGATTCCTACTGTTTAATTCTTTGATATATTGAATGATATTTATTCCTCATTTCTGTTTATTGGAATGACAATATGCTCTCTTTCCTTATTGTTGCTTTGTTACTGCATTTTTTTATCAAGATAATGGAAATCATTAGAACAATATCCTTGGAGAACTGTAGCTTGTAGGCATTAATCATCTTTCTTATCCTTTGAGAGTTTTCTTTTAATTCAGGGAAACCTCTTAAGATTAATGGACTGGGGGAATAGGCTGAGGGTCAGATGAAGGCATAAAAGTAAAATAAACATTCCAAGAAGAGCACTGGTGCGCACAGTGAACACAAAGATAATAGCCTGAACAGAGCAGAGGTGTGGAATATGCTTTTCAGAGAGCTGCCCACTGAATCCTGGCTGCAGCTTATTGCAGTGCATTGCAGTGCTGTCTTCATTAAGACTGTGTGATTTCCTGAGATCTATAAACTGTGCTTGTCTTCCTCCTGGTACCACATACAAAGCCTCACTTCCTCACTTCCTGGTTGTTAGTCTTCTGTGCACGTGTCAAGTCAGTGTTTAATGCCTTCACATAGTCCCAGGGTACTCCTTGTGTTGCTTGAAGACCTCAGCACTAAACCTTTAAAGTGATTAAAAACCAAGTCCAAACTTTATTAAAGGCTGAATTTCAGTCTATGAACTACTAAGACAGCTGATCTCCTGGGATGATGGAGCTTACAAAGCAGAAGATAAAGCACACAGCACTGGGAGATTGGACAACCTGAGGACAACACACAGAGATTTTCTTCCTAAGAAAGCCTCTTCACATGCCTGTCTCCTGGCTAATCCAGCCCTCAGTTTTGTAGTCTAAGTAACAGCGATGAAAATACACTATCTGACGGGTAGATACATATATTGAAACCTGAGGGAGATCAGATATTTCAAGAAACCTACTGAGGTCTTAATTACTGGAAATCTGGGCTACAAGTAGAAGTTGTTTAGCTATGACAGTGATTTTAAACCCCTAGATAACTACACGAGTTAGGAATAATGATAATAATATTTGTGGATTTTATTGTATTTATATGAAATAGGAGTTGTGATAATTGGTTATGTTTTTGTCTATTAGATTTATAATAGTATCATACAGATATTTACATGTAGCTAACTGGATAATATATTTTATATCTCAGGGTAGTAAAGTATGAATAGAACTGAATACAGAAGGATTTTCAGTTTTGGACACTGGTCTTTCATGACAGACCACCAAAGGTCATTTATCCACCTCATTATACTTTATCTGTCATTTGAACAGTATCCTCTAAATTTTTACAAACCTAATGTCAAGGATCATGATTAAGAAAAGAAATAAAATCTGTATCTGTATGATTGTTCATTAGAGAAAATTAATTATACTAATTTATTCTTAGAGAGGTTAAAAGCCATTTTTTTAAAAATGTGATACTATTATTTGGGTTTGAAATGAAATTTGAGAAAAATGAGCAAGTGCGATAAATAAACTCACAAGTTAATCAAATGCAAAGGTGGGTGGATGTCATCTAATAACTAATTCTGTACTCACAATTAAATCATAAAAATTAAATTTAATAACAACAGCTACAACTGCTTTCCATCCTACAGTTTTTCTCTGGAAATTGCAGAGGCATAATTAACTAAAATACAAACATAGCTGTACTAATCTCTCTATAGAGATGCATATTCCAGTATGAGTGCCTTTTTCTGCTCTACTTGAAGCAGTTCTGAAGGAATTTATGCCAAAACTGGAAAAAAAAGACCCCATAATTAGATGAAAGTGTCCACATATGAATTTTGTATTAATGCCTTGTAGCACTTTAGAATCACAGTTTACCTTTTATTACCATAATTTTCCATGTGAACAATCTGTAATCTACTGTCAAATGCCAGTAGCATTAACATAATCTGAGTTCAGTCTTGCATGAGTGTCCTATTCTAAAATAAATTCAGCTGTGTTTCAAGCTGTTCCCTGCACTTCCATTCTATTTTTTTTCTGATTCTGGGAAACTCTACTAAAAGCTGACTAGTTGCATTTTTTAACTTACACTGCTGATAAGTAAATTCTTTTAGAACTTGTGATATTTTTTACTTTTTATTACAGAGTTTCATTCTTCTTCAAGTGAAAATGTGTATTTATTCATAAATTAAGTTACTTAACAAACAAGTTAAGTTGCTTAAATATACATGTAAAAGTATGTGAGTTGATCCAGGAGAAAAGCATTTGTGATTCTAGTGTCATGTTGGTTTCTCTTTGTTGATGAAAACACATACTGGTTAAATTAAGTGAATCTGCATGTGCATTTTAGCAATGATATGACTCCACAATACACCTGGTTTACTTTTGGGAGGACCTGAAGGATGTGTGTTTCATGTATGATTGTGGAGTAAATGTCATTCCATACCTGCAGACACCTGCAACACATACCACAGAGCTGTTCATGCATAGATTGTATTCTTCACATCACCAGAACATCAAGCAGAAGGCAGCCCAAGAAGCTTGTGCACATAATTCCTCTCTTCTCCACCCTTCATGAGTTACCATTGCACTTTTACATGTGGTGCTTCATCAACTGTTAACCAGTAACAGATCTCTCTGTATAATTTCTGTTTTAGCAGAGTCAGAGCATATGGATCAGGTCACTGACTTCTTCACTCTTGAGATACAAGAAGGATGATTTTAATAGCCGCCCTGTTGAGTTCTAGGGCCCAAGTCCCTGAAGGATATTGGAATCCTTTCAGTCTCTGGACTATGTATGTACCCTAAAAACAGAAGATGACTTTTCTTTTATTTTCCTGTCAGTTGCTTTTCCAGATATCTGGCAGCCTTGATGGTTGATGCAGGAATGTCAGCTATTGCACACATGTTGTACAGCTGCTCCGCAAAGGTGTGCTCTGCACTGACTCACGTGGAATGACAGCAATGTACACACATCAGCTGTGTGAAACCACAGCAGCCCTCAGCCAGCATTGCTCAGGGCCTCCCAATTCCCTCTGACAGCCTCCAGCAGGATCACTTTTTTCTAATCAAAGGCAAATTGCCTTTGGACCCAGCAGTTCCCACCGCCTTTGCATCCACTTCAGGGACCTGTGTACTCATACAAGTAGTTTTGCTGTAACTGCAGTGATGTGATGTACAGCCTCGAGAGGAATGTGGGCAATATCTGGCTGGGGCAAGTATTGCTGATACCATAGACCAGCTGTCTGGCTTACTCAGCCTGCCAGAGGTTGCCACCCTATTGCAAAGCAGGCAGATGTAAGGGCTCTTTAGCTCCTCCGCTTCGCAGCCTGGTGGCTTCAAGCCCATCTTTGTTGATAGTTTAAGGATTTGCTCTGGAGGAGTTGAAGAATGTGCACATGCTGTAGTCTGCCAACTCTTTTCTAAGGAAAATAGCCTCTGGCAGAAAAGAAGAGACAATTTTGAGACAGACATTACTGTAAAGTGCTTTGGCAGGGCTCCCTACAGTTCTTCTGTTAAAGCCCTCTGTGGTACTGATGTGGAGGAGTCTGAGAGACTTCTGTAGGAAGGAGAATAAAGTCCCATTTTATGTACAATGACAATATAACTTTCTGAGTTAAAACCCACATTCCTAGGTGTACTGGGAAAACGTAGTCATTGTGGACACTGGGTTTCAGTGACGGAAGTTGCAGCTGACTTATTATTTAATTATTTATTATTCTGTGAATGATGAAAGCCATATTTAGGACTCTAGGAAAAAAGGAATAACCTGACTTATTGAAAAGTTTCTGTAATGCCTTAGAGAAATGAACGTAGCTTTGGCCCTTTTATAGTCTGAAATAATTTATTCTTCCTTAATTACATAATCTGTTAAAATTTATAATGAAGTGATACAGCTAATTTGATTTTTTTACTGATAGAGTGAAAGAGGTGAAAGTAATTTCCAGTAACTGCAGCAAAGCACCAGGATCTATTTAGAGAAATAAATTGATTTAGATGCCATAAAAAGTTTCAGCACAAATCATAACATTACCCATACTGTTAAATAATTCAGCTAGTGATTTCTGTCTCACTTGAGTACATCTGACTTGCTACACTTTGGGATTTATATTTGTAGGTCTTTGATCTCTCTGAGATGACTACCTTTTACATCCTTCCCACAAAACTCAAAGGAACACTTTTGAAATGAAGGCTATGCCTCAAAATGCTTGTTTCTTTTTCCTATTCACTTCAGATCCAAAGGAATAAGGCTATTTAGAAGTGTGAAACACTTTTTCACTAACCATGATATTATTTTTGGCAGATTTTCCTCGTCCTGTAAGTAAAGTAATAGTTTCTCTGAGTGAGATTTCTGACAGTTTGGTGATCTCTCACATCAATTGTGTTATCTTGCAGTCAGTTTCTCTGAGAAAGTTTCACCTGACTATGGTCGAGGAGAGCTGGTCCCCTACTTACCTGCTGTCTGTTTAGAGGCAGTAGCTAATTTTAGCTGTGATGTAAGTGAAATCCACTGTCTGATCCAATATCGTCAGGATGAGTTACCTAATTTTTTAATCACAGTTCTATTTTGAGCCCCAGTGTGGCAGTTAAAGATAAATGGATAACCTCTGGACTTGAAGTTGATGGTTATCTTGGAACCAGTGATGTTATTACACTCATCATGAACAACCAGGAGCAATTCCATTCTGCATTATATGTTCACTATATATAGGCTTCAAATAGGAAATTAATTTCCAAAGTTGAGACAATTTCTGAGATAAACTAGGTTAAGAAAATAAATAACCCTTAAATCTGTGAAATAAAACCATTACCAGATTGATTCCACGGTCAAGTAACAAGTCAAGTAAGTGTTATTTGGCAATTTGTTTTTGTTCAGGAGTTTGGGAAGAAATTCAAAGAAAATTAGAGAAAGAAATTAAAGTATGGGAAAAAAACCCCAAATGCCAATATTAGTGAGTATGAATTACAAACTAGAAAAAAGGAAATGTCAATAAGGAGAGATAAAGATAGAGCCAACGAGGCTGGAAGTAGAGGAGACAAAAATAACACCTTCTCAAGGATATTAAGGAGAATATAAAATGTACCTGGTGTCTGTTGCCGCAGAGATGGAAATTTTTGAAGATCAACAGGAAAAGCTGTTTATCCAATAAATAAATGGTTTTGTCTTTCGTTTGCAAAGAAGCAGAGGAATCTATTCATAACACACGAAGATAGAAAAGTACTTTCCAGTCTGCTGGAGTGAAGGGAATCCCAGTCTAGATTGTGTCTATTGATCCAGACTGCGCTAATTAGCTGCACCTTATGGCTCTCTACAACTGCCTGAAAGAAGGTCATAGGAAGGTGAGGATTGGTCTTTTCTCCCAGGATAACAAGGATGAGATGAGAGGAAATGGCCTTAAGTTGTGTCAGGGGAGGGTTAGATTGGGTATTAGGAAAAACGTCTTCACGGAAAGGGTGGTCTGACATTGGAAAAGGCTGCCAAGGGAAGTGGTGGAGTCACCACCCTGGAAATGCTCAAAAGGTGTGTGGATATGGCACTTGGGAATATGGTTTAGTGGTGAACATGGTGGTACTGGGTTAATGGTTGGACTCAATCTTAGAGATCTTTTCCAACTTAAAGGATTCTCTTATTCTGTCCAGTCAAAGGCAGGTCCTTCATAGGGGAATTTATTCCACTCTCTCTACTGGGGATTGTAGCATCCAAATGGTCACCAGGCCTCAGGTGAGGAACCAGGCCACATGTATATGTTTTGTTGCTCTTTAATGACAATAAAATCTGCACACTCAGTTTGGCAGACAGGGAGGGCACGCACACAGCTGGTGGCATTGCTGCCACACTGGAGGGCATCATCTAATGACAGTGCCCCTTTTTTAGCAGCTGTCAAGATAATTGTGTGTGACAGTATAACCATTGTCTGTGCAGGTGGAGCTTATCATTCTTTAAAATATTCTGGTAGTTTTCCAGGTGTGGCTTTGTGACAGCCTCAGCACTTTGCAGTGCTTTCTTATTCCAGGGTCAGTGACTCAGTCACATACACATTCTTATTTTAGGATTCCGGAAAACTCCCTTTGCACAGCACTTTTCTCAAGACTGTAGGGATACATGCATATGATGCTTTGTCATTCATGTGTTATTAATATCTGTGTGCTTACAGCAATGCTACTGGTATATGCTCAAATTTATTTGCTTCTTTTCCGGCTGCAATAATTCTCTCCTTCATAGTGACCTGTTCAAATCACAATTTCCTTAGAAGTGCAGGTGGTCAAACCGTTCAGTCTCCAGTCTGCTTATAATCACCAGAGGAAACATTTGGGGGTTGCTTCAGTGCCTTGTTGAAAATAACCTCGAGAAAACATATTAATGAATTATCACTCAAGCACATAATGCCATAACCTGCATTGCTAATAGTTCTGTAGTGGATGAAATAGTAGATGTAGCAAACTAGGTGTTGCAGGACTGTAGAACAGCCAGTGCCACTGAGACTTAGTAAATACTGTCTTAATCTCTGATGCCCATATTGTAATTTCTTGCTGATTGTATTAATTTTTCTCCTTGGTTTGTTGAGATAACGTCACTGACTTGTTTATTATGAATTCATAATAAAACCCTTTCTCCCATAACTTTGTTCTGTTACTGCAATAGCAGTCATCCACTGGGGAGGGGGTTCATATGTTGTGTTCAGTCATGGCAATTGGAGAATGATGCTTACTTGTACACTTAAAATCTGGTAAGTAATAACCACAATATGAATGCAAAACCTGGGTTTCAATTTTACAATACAACCTTACTCTGAAGACACCATGATAAATGATTTTGGTTTTGGGCCCTGCCAGTTGAATTAGATCAGAATAATTTTTGTGCTTCAGTTTCTCTACAGTAATAATGCATCCTAATAACTTCCCAAAACTACACAGTAAGCTTTTTTTGAGGAATGCTGCATTTTCACCAGGAATGGATTTTACCAGTTCAGGGGTTTTTAGTTTTATGTGGTCTTTTTATGTATCTCTGATACAGTTCCATACAGTAAACTGAATAAAACTACTGGTTTACAGTCTTCTAATATATGGTTAAGATGGACCTTTCTATACTTAATTAGGTCAACTTTGCTTCTATTAATCCTTGCATTAAAGTATTTTAATATCAGCAAAACACAGAGACCTGATAATATTGCAATCAGATTAATTTGCAAATAGTAGCATTTGAAACTAATGAGAACACAGCTTTTTTTGAGAAGCAATATTCCACCCTGGCTCTGTACTGAAACCTAGTCTTTCATTTCTCTGTAGGATATCTTTAATCACACCATTGCCCATCAGTGATAATTTATCCCAAATAGATTCAAGGTCTGCACTATTCAGTGTTCCATTCACTACACCTAGAATTCCTAATAAAGTACTTAAAGTTCTACCTCTCCCTTTCACTTTCAAATATTTCTCAATCCATTGCTTAAACAGACTTTGCTCAGCATACATTCCGGTTGAATAATTAGGAAATTTAATTGAGCAGTTACTTGAGTTAATTTGAGCCATATGTAAGTCTCAGCTCCATATTAAAAAGCCCTTCTGACTTTCCAGATTGCCTTTGGAAAGTTGGGCTTCTGGGGACTTAGATTCCAACAGTAGTTGGTATTTCCTCTGTAAAAGGAAACAAGGTGAGCAAGTGGAGACCGTCTGTGAACAGGGGCAGGTCCAGCACTGATGCAAACAAGTCTGACCTGATCTGTTCATGAATGAGTTCATTCTGGGAAAGCTAAACATTAGATGGAGTTAGTACTGTGGGATGGTGGCTGATGCAGAGCAGTGGAGGCCCAGCTGGGCAGGACAAATTGTAAATAAACCCATCAAAACCAACTCCAGCTGCAGTGGAAGGTTTTGGGCCAGGATATAGACTATCTTCATAAGACACCTTTGGATCACCACTTGTGGAAAACAGCACTGTTTAGTTACTTTTCAGTCCTTTACAAAGTGTGCTGAGGTAATTCCTGACACACAGTTACCCGGGAAAATATACGGTGTGGCATTTTATCAATGGGGAATTCCCAAGGATGCCATGTTAAGAGAAAATAATGAAAGATCTGTGCACAATCTTATGAATCAAGAGAAAAGAAATCCCACATAGCAGGACAACCTCAAAGTTCTGGACAAGTGGAATATTCCTGCAGAATGAGCAAGAAAATGTAGAAAATTAGAAGAATGTGGTGATAAAAATAGGTATGAAGAGCTGTCTACTGTACTCATGGCCAGAAGAGCAGTCATTGTAATTTGATTGGTATATGTTTTTTGAGACTTTGATTTAAAGAAGTCAGAAAACAGTACAACTCTGTTAGCTGTTAGTGGAGTGGCTCGTTGAATGGCAGTCTTAGCTGAAATCTTGAAAAATTTCAGCCTAAATAACAAACCTTAATTGGTTTGTGTCAGAGTTTGAAGAATGAAGTGTTATCACATTGAGGTTTTTTTATGATAATTTGCAATCAAGATACTTGTAGAAATATCCTTAAGGATTTAAAAGCTAAAATAAGTGACATAACTTTATTAATGTTAACAATGGTTTCATACAAAATCCAATTAATTTTGACTGCAAAAGGCAAGAGCCAAATGGTCAATTGTCACTGGTGTGGGTACATGTAACACGACATTAATCTTCCTTCTGAGGGCCTTAATTTCTTTGCTATTGCTCTAAACTCAGTGCCATCTAGTTCTGCTTTGATCATGATTTGCACCACATCTGCTGTTACAGCTAATCTATTTTTATGTTGATTTTTTTTAGATGAAATATTTTTGATGCCCCCTTTTATTTCTTAGTATAATCTGAACAGCAGCCAGCATCTCACATTTTTTTTTGCTTAATTCACTCCCTTTTCTGGGAAGTGTTCACCCTGTTCCATACTGTCCTTTTCCCAGAATCTCTTAACATAGCTGCTGTTCCTAATCCTTCTGTGTTTGCATCACATTCCTAACTGTGCTTGGGCTTGGATTCTGTTTTCTGCTTGCTTCCTAAACACTGCACCGCCTGAACTGTTCATTCAATAGACTCTTTGGATAACCACTGCTTGGTTCTAATTAATAGTCATACCTTTAAAAATGTGTTTTGCATTTCCTAATTGCTCATGGAAAGCATCCTCTGTCTGCAGATCTGGAACCCTCTGCCTGTTTTTCTTTAGGAGGCGTCAAGATAATAGTTCCTGAAGGCATAAACAGTATTTGTTCGGTCACATACACATTCCCATTTTAGAGTTCTGCAAAATTCCCTTTATGCAGGTCTATATGCAAGAATATAAGTGTGCATGGAGGTTTAGATCTTTAGCCTAGTGGTATTAATATCTGTGTATTTACAGCACTGTTACTGATACATGTTTAAATTTATCTGGTTCTCTTCAGGATAATTGGAATCAAATGGTTCTGTGGGATAATCTTATTTTTCTTTCTCTGTTGTGGGAATCCCAGGTAACTCAGCTAATTTTATATCCATTCAAGTGAGATGAATTACCTCATTAGTAGCAGATGTGGATGTTAAATGAACATAATAGCAGAAGAGTATTTCACATTGGCAAACCTGACACCAGGATTCCTAAAAGCAACAAGTTTTAGGATTGCCTGCTGCAAATATCAATTTTGAATAAGCATTTGCATATGGATGATTCCAAAAATCAAAAACTTGCTTGTATTTATGCGAATTCAAAGTGTTCAAGGAGAAGAGAAGGTAACAGGGAGCCTGCTGGATAACATTAGTTCTTGGCAAAATTCTGGAAAATTATAAAAATTCTGTTGGTAAAAATTTACAGAGAAAGCTTTATAGTTAAGCTTGGTAAATAAATGAAAAATAGGCTTTGTCAAATATAATTGATTTCTTTCTTACAATTAGAGTTGATAGAAGTAAGTGCATAATGGACTTCTGTGGAGCATTTGATTTACTACAAATGACATGCTGATAAGAAAATTATGACTATGCAGTATCAATAAAGTGCACCTTAAATGGATTAAGAACTGGCTGACAGGACTGAAGCAGTACTTGTCAGCAGGGAGTTATTACTGATTATGGCATTTTTAGGAATGTTCTCTAGGCCAGATATTTTCCTTTGCTACTCTCACAGTTCATAGAAATACACTAACCACTGTGGTACCTCTGTATGTGCCTGCATACAATAAGAAATTCTCTTACCTTACAGCAATACAAAGAACATGAAGTATACGTCCAAAAACCTTTGTGTATTAAACCAGGGAGTTGAGCACTGAATGAAGACAGACAACATCTGGCAGAGATTTACAACATGATTGTTAACATGTGGGCAGTGTTAAATGCTGTTCACCAAAAGTAATCCATCCACTAAAATACACCCCAAGATGCTGAAAAATTTGGACATTTTTAACTTAGCAAATAGAAAGTGGCTTTATAAGACTTATAAGCATTTTCACTTTCAAATGAAATAGCAAATAATAGAGGTTTCTCAGTGGAACCAAGCAAAACAATAATCTGTGCTTGGTTATTAAAGGAAAAAATATTCAAAGTACAGATTGGCACATTTTTATTTTGTTAGTTTTTTGACAGCAAGGTTGATAAACAACAACAAAATTGTCAAAAGATGTTGTGGTTTTCACTGTTAATGTTATAAAATCAGTGGTGGATATCTCTTTGAAGACAGGACAGAAGTTTTCTTTAGGAGTTTATGTCCTCTTCAAGTAAAGTTTAATAGCCTGTGCTATAAGGGAAATCAGACTACAAGATCTAATACTGTCACCAAAGGAAATAATCTATGAATAAACTATAGTAAAAGTATTACCTAGGAAATTGGATTGGAAAGCACCATTCCATTATCTTATAAACCACACCAACCACTTTCTTGAAATTCTGAGACAGAATACTTTTTTAATTTCCTACTACTAAGTCTTAAGTATTCAATCTTGAGTTGTCATGAAATATATTTCTATCTCACATATATATAGCATTATATATCATGGTGATAGTGTACTGAACTGACTGGGAAGTCATGCTGTAGAGTGGGATTGTTAGAGCTGGAAGAAACCCTACTAAGATCAAAGAGGTTGAGCAGAACAGAAAAAAAAAAAGACAACTAACCTCTATTAAATCATACTTGCAATAGAGAGAAGTAATGGCAAATTAATATTGTTGGTTTCCTGATGCTTGACATTAAAGCCAAATATTATTCTAAATTCACATAGTAGTTACTCTTTGTAGCCATTTGAAAAGGCTTTTGAAAGGGGGTATAAGAGAGCAACCCACTCACCTGAGTTAAAATTCAATTTTCCTCAAAGCCGTTTTGGGAAGGGGGGTTGCCCTCGGCCGGGAAGGAGCGGGACCTGCGCCAGTCCCGGTGCCCCCGAGGCCGAGGCCGGGGCCGGGCGGCAACAGCTCCTCATTTCCTGGGGCCGCTCCCCCGCCACCCCCGGCCGGGGC